>JADRCD010214215.1:0-42792 GCA_019843815.1 Montemys delectorum | reverse complement strand
CTCTCTCTCTCTCTCTCTCTCTCTCTCTCTCTCTCTCTCTCTCTCCTTTCTTTCATTTTATACATGTGAGTACACCGTAGCTGTCTTCATACACAGCAGAAGAGGGCGTCAGATTCCATTACAGATGATTGTGAAAACCAAGCTTGCTGGTGAGATGGAAGGGGTTTGTAAGAGAACAACAAAGTGTGAGACTGAATGCTTTGCTTGATGTTTGAAACACTTGTATCTTTTTTTTTTTTTTTTCGGTTTTTCGAGACAAGGTTTCTCTGTCTGTCTTGGAACTCACTCTGGCCAGGCTGGCCTCAAACTCAGAAATCCGCCTGCCTCTGCCTCCCAAGTGCTGGGACTAAAGGTGTGCACCACCACCGCCTGGCTAAGAGCCAAGATCTTAAGCTCTACTAAATACAAAACAAACAAACAAAAACACTACATATGTATGCTCATTTAAGAAAATATTAGTAGTGATATATTATTTTGAAATATACAGTTAATATGTTTGGAGTTATTTAAAATTTATATTGAGAAAAACGTATGTATTTTCAGTATTGCTGTAGACAACATCTTCATAACAGTGTTAAATTTTATATCAAACAACTTTTATAATACTCACTTTTATTATTATAATATTTTATAAATTTTAAGGAATATGACAAAAAAAGGATATTGTAGGTATTGAAGAGGGGGTCTCTGGGAGGAGTTGGAGTACAAAAGGGAAATAAGAATGTGATTTAATTCTATTTACTTAAAATATGTTTTTAAATGTTAACAAATTCAAATAAATTGAAATCATGTAACTTTTCTCATTATAATGCAATAAATCTTAAAAGAAAGTTAATAAAACCTTCTCCCAGGTTAAAAAAAAAAATACCATCTGGGCTGGCGAGATGGCTCAGCAGGCAAGAGCACTGACTGCTCTTCCAAAGGTCCTGAGTTCAAATCCCAGCAACCACATGGTGGCTCTCAACCACTTATAATGAGATCTGACGCCCTCTTCTGGTGCATCTGAAGACAGCTACAGTGTACTTATTCATAATAATAAATAAATCTTTAAAAAAAAGAATACCATCTGAGAACTTTGATTACTCAGCAAACTTTGTGGGATTTTTACAGAATGCTTATAAATGTGAGAATTCTCCTTGTGCTTCTCTAAAAATGGTCTCACTCTGTAGACTGGGCTGGCTTGGAATTCTCTACATAGAGCAGGCCTGGTGATTCTTGGTGATTCTTGGTGCTTCCACTTCCCAAATGCTGGGATTATAGACATGTGTCCCCATACTTGGCCTTTTTTGAGAGTGCTTAACTTTCCACTAAACCATCCTTTCTTCTCTTTGGACTTTTAAATTTTTATTTGTTTTGTATGAATGTTCTGCCCGAGGAGTATGTGTAACTACGTGAGTGTCCGTTGAATCCCTTGAAATTGTTTGTTTTGTTTTGTTTTAAAAATAGAGTCTCGTGTGGCCCAGGCTGATTACAAATTCTCTATAAAGATAAGGCTGATCTTAATCTCCTGATCCTCCTGCCTCCTAAGTGCTGGATCTCTGCCATTGGCCACTGTGTTTGGTTTTCTTTGGGTTTTAATTTTTTTTTTTAATTTTTATTTATTTATTTTATGTATATGATGAGTACACTGTCACTCTCTTCAGACACACCAGAAGAGGGCATCGGATCCCATTACAGATGGTTGTAAGCCACCATGTGGTTGCTGGGAATTGAACTCAGGACCTTTGGCAGAGCAGTCAGTGCTCTTAACCACTGAGCCATCTCTCCAGCCCTCTTTGGGTTTTAATTAACTGTCTTGTTTTTCTACCTAAGACAACGTGTCACTCTTTGGCCTTGGCTGCCCTTGAACTCATAGAGATCTGACTCCTGAGTACTGCTATTCAAAGTGAGCCCCACCAACTCTGACAAGTGTAAGGTCCTTAAGACTTACTCAAATATTTTATTGATTCTTCCGATTACCCAACCCCTCACAGATGCCCCCCCACTCACATAACACCCCCAGACAAAGTTTCCCTATGTAGCTCTGACTGTCTTAGAACTCACTCTATGGGCCATACTTGCCTAGAACTCACAGAGAAATGCTTGCCTCTGCCTCTGGAGTGCTAAAATGGAAGATCCGCATCATCATCACCTGGCAGGATTACCAAACTCTACATGACTACCAAAATAGACACTTGAATTCAAAATAACAGCTTTCAGTTTCAGTTGTTAATGAATTGACCCTTAGAGAAGAGCATAGAAGCTTGGTGATTTCTTAGACATCAGCCTAGTAGAGCTGTGCAGTGGAATGGGTGCATTACAGAATATACAGTACTTCTCTGCCTTCCTGTCCTAGCACCAAGGATTCATATTAGGGTTGTGGGCTTGGTAGGCAGATCCTCTTCGCCTGAGCTACACTTCTCTATTTTCTATTCTTTTTTCAAAAGATTTATTTATTTATTATATGTAAGTACCCTGTAACTGTCTTCAGACACACCAGAAGAGAGCATCTGATCTCATTACAGATGGTTGTGAGCCACCATGTGGTTGCTGGGATTTAAACTCAGGAGATCTGGAAGAGTAGTCAGTGCTCTTAACCACTGAGCCATCTCTCCAGCCCTATTTTTTTATTATTTTAAGATAGAGGTCTCCCTAAATTGCCTAGGCTATCTCAAACTTAGATCCTTCTCAACTTCCTGAGCAGCTGAGATCAGAGGGATGTGCCACCATGCTTGCTTGTTAATCCTTGGTTTGTTTTGTTGTTGTTGTCTTCGTTGTTGTCGTCATCATTGTCCTCCACCTCCCCCAGTGATATGTGAAATAGGGTCTCATTGTATAGTTCTGGCTGTCCTAGAGCTCCCTTTGCAGATCCAGGTTAGCCTCAAACTCACAGAGATGCTCTTGTGGTTCTGCCTCCTGAGTGCTGAGATTAAAAGCATTCACCTAGCCCAGCAGTAGTAGTGCATGCCTTTTTAAATCTCAGCACTTGGGAGGCAGAGGCAGGTAGATTTCTGAGTTCGAGGCCAGCCTGGTCTACAGAGTGAGTTCCAGGACAGCCAGGGCTACACAGAGAAACTCCGTGTTAAAAAAAAAAAAAAAAAAAAAAAGAATTCACCTCTACCATTGGGCTACTTGTTACTTCTTTTTTGTTTAATTGAAAATTAATTTGGGGGCTGGTGAGATGGCTCAGCAGTTAAGAGCACAGACTGCTCTTCTGAAGGTTCTGAGTTCAAATCCCAGTAACACATGGTGGCTCACAACCACCCATAATGAGATCTGATACCCTCTTCTGGTATGTCAGGAGACAGCTACAGTGTACTTATTTATAATAATAAATAAATCTTTGGGCCGGAGCAAGCAGGGACTGAGCGAGCAGAGTCTACCAGAGTGAGACTGGAGCGAGCAGAGGTCGTAAAGTCAATTCCCAACAAGGAGATGAAGGCTCACAACTATCTGTACAGCTACAGTGTATACTCATATACATAAAATAAATTAATTAATTTAAAAAAAGAAATTGTCTTTTTAAAAAAAGAAAATTAATTTGGTATTTATATGAGATTAGGAAAGTCTTTATTATAGGAGTGGTGTCAATGTCCTCAACTGTCAGAATGTCTGAGTGCAAGCAGTAGTAGCAGTCCCTGGTACACCACAAGGAGATCACATGTGGAATTTTGTTTTGAGCTGCTGTAATAAAATACCCTGATGGGAAAGCAATGTAGGAGAGGAAAGACTTCATTTGTCTTACTGCTCATCACTACTAAGAAGGCAAGGCAAGGGGCTGGAGGGATGGCTCAGTGGTTAAGAACGCTGACTGCTCTTCCAGAGGTCCTGAGTTCAATTCCCAGCAACCACATGGTGGCTCACAACCATCTGTGATGGGATCCAATGCCCTCTTCTGGTGTGTCTGAAGACAGTAACAGTGTACTCACATACATTAAATAAGTAAATAAGTAAAGAAGGCAAGAACTTGAGCAACTAATCACATTATACCCACAGACAAGAACAGTGAGAACTAAACGTACCCATGCTACCTGCTTGCTCACTCTGTGTTGCAGGGAATATTAAAAAACAAGATCCTGCACGTTCCCACACTTGTGCCTCCTACTATCTGCCCCCATGGCCTGGCCCGACATGCACTGGTGGGCAATGGCTGACCAGTTTTTATCTCATGGAGATTCTGACTCAAAACTCCACAACCTCTCCACCCTGCTTGCCAGGTTCCCTCTGACAGGTCGTTACCATGTCAGTCCTGAGATTCAAATCCTCCACAGCACATCAGACATACTCATGCTTTGCCGCCATACCTTTCTCTCTTGAACCCAGACGAGCCGGCGTGTAAAGGAAAACACAACACAAACTTAGTTCAGAAACAATGGTAACTCCATCTTTAGGCATAATAACTAAAACCTAATCTTGTAAGCCTTATTAAAATTTGATTCCTTCAATGGTGAATCCTTGGGGATCCACCATGATACCGGGGAAACTCTAGCAGCTACATCTCACCCTTACGTTGTCCCCATTCCCAAAGAAAGGTACTCTCTCCTGCTTCCTCTCTTCCTCTGTCTAACCTGAAAGTCCCGTCTACTTGCCCAGTGAGTGGCTTCTTTATTCATTAGGGGATTGGTTCACAAGAAGCCACCTGAGTACCTGACTCATTCCTCATTCCAGACAACCCCTCCCAGGAGAGCAGAATTAACATAAAAATACAGAGCCACTCACAGCTACTCTCAGTCAGCCCCCTCATCTCTTCTGCAGCCCAGGATGCACTGCTCAGGGAATGGTGCCGCCCACAGTGGTCTGGGTCCATTAACCATCAAGACCATCTTCCACAGACTCTCCCACACACCTATTTGATCTAGGCAAATTCCTCAGTTGGGACTCCCTTTTCAGGTGATTCTGAGCGGTAGCAAATTGACAGTTACAGCTAACAATTACACATGGGTTAGCTGGCACAGTGTGGCTAGTGAAAAAGTCATTAGTAACAAACATGGAATGGAAGTATTATTATAGGAATAATCTTGTATATTGTGGGAGAAGCTGCACACAAGGAAGTCTAAAAGAAGTTAGAGTCAGAATTGTCATTACTGGGCTCAGTGGCCACACCTGTAATCTCATCATTCTGCAGCAAGCGGATTACCATGTTCAAGGACAGAGTGGGCTTCAAAATCAAAATCTGTCTTAGGAGAAAATTGTCCCCAACTAGTTCTTCTGAACTGCTGGTGTGTACAGGTGGGTAAGTCCACACTTCTAGGAAAACCCGAGTATGTATGTACCTGCTGGAGTAGGGCCTCAAAGGAGAGCAGGGCAAGCTTTTCTAATCTGTGTCAGCCAGAAGAGGTGGACATAGGGCTGCAGAAAGTGAGGACAACCTGGATTCTGGAAGTGCCTCCCATGTACTTATTCCCTGTAACCACTGTGACCTTCAGACAAGATCACAGCTTCCCTTCCACCTCCCAGAGATTGGCAGACTGCCCTTTTGGGGCAGATTTAACTCAGAACCCTACAGCAAAGGGGACTTGGGAAGCTGTGTTGATTTACCCAAATTAATCGAGTACAAAGCTGTTGTAGCCTGACCTTTGTCATCTTGGAGCTAGCCACACCTATTTTGCTCTTAACTCTCACATGAAAACGAAAGCAGTTAAGTTTCTAATAGAATGTAACCTTTGTTTCTGTAACTGATTACGTGGTCATAGCTGCTTTCTTCTGCTGTTCTAAAGGGCAAGAAAGTTTCTTTCCTGAAAGGGTATCTTAGTTAGGGATTTACTGCTGTGAACAGACACCATGACCAAGACAAATCTTATAAAGGACATCATTTATTTGGGGCTGGCTTACAGGTTCAGAGATTCAGTCCACTATCATCAAGGTGGGAGCAGGGCAGCGTTCAGGTAGGCATGATGCAGGAGGTACTTAAGAGTTCCACCTCTTGTTCAGAAGGCAGCTAGGAGAAGATTGGATTCTAGGCAGCTGAGATGAGGGTCTTAAAGCTCACACCCAAAGCGACACAGTTCCTCCAACAAGATCACACCTACTCCAACGAGGCCATACCACCAAATAGTGGCCACTCCCTGGGCCAAGCATGTTCAAACCACCACATAGGGTGACTCAGATCTTTGCTACTGAAGGGTTAGATTGGTGTCATAGGTCCCTGAATTGGATTAATTCCACATATGTGGGAACCTATGAGTTCTTGGGATCTGCTTTTTCCAGTTATACTTCTCTACTTTACTGTGCAATAGACTTTCAATTTTTCCCTAATGATCAAAACCATTCACCAGTCAGTAGCACCTTGTTCCTTGGATGTTGACTCAGTGTCATGAGGATCCCACAGTATAGAGGATCCCATAGTATACAGATTTCTTAGCTTCTAGTTGAGTAGAACTGCTGTGTTGTCTAAGAGGATTCTGCCTATCCCTTTAGGGAATTAAAGAATTTAAATCAGCTGGGCAGTAGTGGCCCACGTCTTTAATCCTAGCACTTGGGAGGCAGAGGCAGGCAGATTTCTGAGTTTGAGGCCAACCTGGTCTACAGAGTGAGTTCCAGGACAGCCAGGGATACACAGAGAAACCCTGCCTCAAAAAAACAAAAAACAACAAAAAAAGAATTTAAATCAGCATTAGGGTTAGCTGGAAGAGAATGTTCAAAGTTTTGAGGATGGAAAGCATTGTAATGTCATATCATAAGTATTTCTTTAAAAATGTCTCCGTCTCTCTGTCTCTGTCTCTGTCTCTGTCTCTGTCTCTGTCTCTGTCTCTCTCTCTCTCTCTCTCTCTCTCTCTCTCTCTCTCTCTCTCTCTGTGTGTGTGTGTGTGTGTGTGTGTGTGTTGCATCATGGTGCACATATGAAGGTAATTTCTCTTTACACTGTGAGTCCCCAGGATTGAACTCCAGTATTTGGGTTTGGCAGCATGGCAGTGAGTTGAGAAGCCTCACTGGGCATTGGTCTACTGAATTCTAGTCACAGAATGTGTGGGTTACTGATTCAGTACATGTAACTCCCTGGAGGATATTAAACCTTCCTCCAGCTTCACAAAACTGGGTGCCGGAGAGCTGGTGCCCGTCCTCCCAAGTGCTGAAAACCATGATATCAGACTTCTTAACAATATCGACCTTTACAGCTATAAGAGCCTCTCTGTGGGTTACTTCTGTAGGTATGGCCTACACGTTTCTGTGTTGGGTTTTTCTTCTCTCTCTCTCTCTCTCTCTCTCTCTCTCTCTCTCTCTCTCTCCCTCTCTCTTTGTGTGTGTGTTTTGTTTTTTGAGACAGGGTTTTTCTGTGTAGCCCTGGCTGTCCTGGAACTCACTCTGTAGACTGTAGAGCCCAGGCTGGCCTCGAACTCAAAGATTCACCTGCCTCTGTCTCCCAAGTGCTAGGACTAAAGGTGTGTGCCACCACTGCCAGGCTGTGTTTTTATTTTGATTCAGGTTTAAATACTTCCTGATGAAATGGTTGGATGGTTAAAGTGCATGCTAGGCAAACAACAGGCTCAGACCCAGGATTCCCAGTACCCACAAAAATGCTGAATGCTGGGTAACAGTAGCTGTGGACTTGTAATTCCAGTGTTGGAGGGGGAGAGCTAAGGAGATCCCCTGAACAGCTTGAGAGTTATGAGTAGCCATGTCAATGAGCTGCGCATTTGATTGGAGACATTGTCTCAAAGAATAAGGTGAAAGAGCCACTGGGGAAGATTCCTGTAGTGGGGATGGACTTAAACTTCTGATCCTCCTGCCTCCATCTCCCCAGTGCAATTTATGCATAGCTGTAGTCTAACCCAGGGTTCTGTGTATGCTAGGCTTTCCCAACTGAGCCCAGCCCTAAGTAATTTTTGAGACACTATACAGTCCAGGCTGGCCTGGAGTTGGCATTCTTCCTGCTTTAGCCTCCCAAATGCTAAGGTTACAGACAGGCTTTACCTTGCCTAGCTGGAAGGAGCTTAAAAGTTAACTACTCTCCACCTTGCGGTGGTGGCGCACACCTTTGATCCCAGCACTTGGGAGGCAGAGGCAGGCGGATTTCTGAGTTCGAGACCAGCCTGCTCTACAGAGTGAGTACCAGGACAGTCAGGGCTACAGAGAGAAACCTTGGCTCAAAAAAAAAAAAAAGTTAATCTTTCTCTCCCTCTCTCTCTCCCTCTTCCCCTCTCTCCTTCTCTCTCTTCCTCTCTCATTTGAGATAGTCTCATGAAGCCCAAAGTAACCCTTCCATGAAGCCCAGAGTAACCCTTCCACTGGGGATCCTCTCCCTTCAGTTTCCCAGTACAGGGATGACAGGTGTGTGGGATGGGCAGTGTTTCACTGGGCTTAATAACATTCTTTTAGAGTTTGACCTTGGACGACGGGGAACTTTCTGGTCTGGTCACTTCTTAGAAAGGGCAATTCCATTCTGTGGTTGTTTTTGTACATATGTCATCGTTTCTTCCTAATAGCTTGATGTGGCCAAATGGAATGAGGTTGGGTAACTTTTTTCTGCCAATACTAGACAGATAAAAATGGCTTTGTTGTTGTTGTTGATAGTTTATGTTCATAAGCATTCACATGTAGGAAAGCAGCAGGAAGTAGAAGCTGTATGTTTGACTTTTGAGTAAAATCTCTTGACAGGAAAAGAAAAGGAATGAAAGAGTCAGACTGTCTGACACTTTGCTCAGACAGGATGTTTGTTTAGCATAGAGTGCTCTTGTCTACATACATGTGCCCCGAGACTGACTTACTAGTCCTTTTTAGGGAACTAGCAGGTGCACAACCGCACTTCAAGGGACTTTAACCTTTCTGTATGTGCTGGTTAGTGTTGCTTGTCAGCTTGACCCAATCTAGATTTACCTGAGGGTGTGTCTGCTAGGGATTATCTTGACTGAGTTAGTTGATGTGGAAACAAATTTGTTAATTATGAGGATCATTCCCTAGCCAGAAGATCATATAGTACACAAAATGGAGAAAGACAGCTGAATATTTGCAAGCATTTTTTGTTGTTGTTTTTGTTTGTTTGTTTTTTGTCTCTCTGTTTCCTGGCTGTGGATAGAATATAACCAGCTACTTCAGGCTTGGCTGTTTTGAGTTCCCCAAGGTGGAGGACTGTTTATTTGAATTGTGAGCACAAATAAACCTTTTCTTTTGTACTTTAAGTTGCTTTTGGGGCCGGCCAGCATTTGGGATTAAAGAGGCAGGCAGATTTCTGAGTTGGAGGCCAGCCTGGTGTAAAGAGTGAGTTCCAGAACAGCCAGAGCTATATAGAGAAACCCTGTCTCGAAAACAAAACAAAACAAAAAGTTGCTTTTGTAATTTCATCACAATCAGGAAAAGAAACTTTAACACTCTCCTAGCAATGAAGATGCTGTTGATTAGTAAGCTGCTATAGTCAGTGTGGTGCTGTGTGTCCAAGGGAAGGGGAGGACCAATGTAAATGGGAGAGTAACTTCTTACAGAAACATCAATCTTCATTCTTTTTAAAGGAGTTTTTTCTTTTTTTAAAACTTTATTTTATGCCGGGCGGTGGTGGTGCATGCCTTTAATCCCAGCACTTGGGAGGCAGAGACAGGCAGATTTCTGAGTTCGAGGCCAGCGTGGTCTACAGAGTGAGTTCCAGTCCAGGACAGCCAGGGCTATACAGAGAAACCCTGTCTTGAAAAAACAAACAACAACAACAACAAAAAAAAAACAAAAAACAAAAAATAAAAAAAAACCCTTTATTTTATATGTATGAGTGTTTTGCCTGCATATATATATGAATGTACATGTACATTTTTCTGATGCCTGCAGAGGTCAGAAGAAGGCGTCTGATACTTCAGTTACAGATGGTTGTAAGCCATCATGTGGTGCTAGGAAGTGAACCCTGGTCTTCTAGAAGAATACCAAATCCTCTTAACCACTGAGCCATTTCTCCAGCTTCAACTCTTAAATCTTTGATATTACAAATCATTTTTTTCTTTTAGCTTTTTGAGATAGGGTTTCCCTGTACCACACTGGCTGTCCTAGAACTCACTCTGTATACTAGGCTGGGCTCAGACCCAGAGATCCACCTGCCTCTGCCTCCCAAGTGCTAGGATTAAAGGTGTGCGCCACAAGACCAGACTAGTTCTTGACTCTGAATGACAAGCAGTACTTTGATAATGTCTCATGGTGAGATGAAGATTTTCCATCTCTAAAATGAATGAGTTCTAGACCATCCTGGTCTACAGAGCAAGTTCCAGGATAGGCAGGTCTAAACACAACCAACCAACCAACCAACAAACAAACAAAAAAAGAAAACAAAGAGAAGGCTGGAGAGATGGCTCAGTGAGTTAAAAGCACTGACTGTTCTTCCGTAGGTCCTGAGCTCAAATCCCAGCACCCACATGGTGGTTCACAACCACTCGTAATGAGATAGGATGCCCTCTTCTCTAATTTACCATTAAATGGATGATATCTTGCTGACTGACTCAGACACAGATACCTTAGAAAAAATGTTTGATGAAGTAAAATGAATTTTGCCTTCCGGGGGATTACAAATTGCTCCTGAAAAAATACAAAGAGGAGATTCTATCAAATCATCTAGAATATAAAATAGGTTTCCAGAAAAGTTTAACTGGCTATGGCCCATAATTGGATTGACTATTCAGGTGCTAAATAATTTATTTCAAAACTTACAAGGTGATAAGGACTTAAATAGTCCAAGAAAATGATCAGCTGAGGCTGAGAGAGTTGGCTCTGGTAGAAAAGAAATCACAAGATGCAAGTGTGGATCTCTTGGATCCAAAGCTTGACAGTATTTTATTTTGCCTTCCACTCATTCTCTCACAGAAATTCTTATGCAGAGAAAAGATAACCTCTTAGAATGGATATTTTTAGTGTGCAGAGTCAAAAATTAAGGACTAATGTAGAAAAGTTTTCTGAACTGATTCTGAAAGGAAAAATGAGACTTTGTCAATAGCAGGATTGTGGTACCCTTTACTGTTAGGGAAACTTAAGGGTTCTTTGAAAAGTTGGTTGGATAGCATTTTGCTGGAGCAAACAGGTGAAGGAATGTTTCATTGAAGTAGAGACAGGTGAAAGGATATTCTGCTAAAGTAAGCACATCAAAGGACAAATGATAAAGGATTCTTCACTAATGACATGCAAGTATTGTCTCCCTTACATTGCATAGTTGAGCTGCATTTGTTGGGACTGCATAGAGAGAAATGCACCAAAAATCTTCTGGGGGTGTGCTGCAGTTCCTTGCCACCTCAGCGGACTCAGGCTGATTGTCAGAGTGATGTCAGCTGAGACAGAAGCATGTGCTGAGGCAAGACATGTGGAGGACATTTGATGCTTAGAGAGAATATAGAAAGGATTTAACCGACAGTGAAGGAAGCTGAGCTTGGCTTGCTTAGAGAGCTAACAGTGCAACGTTTGTTGGTCTCATGTCTTTGCTGAGTTTTGCTTCGCTGAGAGAGGCACAGCTAAGAAATTCTCTTGCTGTTCCTCCTGGTCCCTCCTGCTGACTCTTGCCAAGGCTGAGTCTGAGTCTGAGGCCTGACTGTCTCCGCTAGGTCATTTCACCTTTACCACTGTTGGTAACTGGACTCTATTGAACTCGATTGATGGTGTATCCCTGAAGTGTTTTAAAAGATATCCTAATAAATAACATATAATAAACTCTGGGGTAATAAAGGCCTCAGAGAAAGATTTACATAGTGCTTTATTAACTTTAAAATTTTTAAATGCTAATAAGAAAGGAACAACAGCTGTGGAGAGACAGTGGCTAATAGGAAAAAGAAAATCTGCTGAATTAAATCATCCTGTATATTTCCTGAGAATGGAAACCCTGATATGTGTTACATTTGGGAAGAGGTTTTGTCTTTATTTCCACAGGCAAAGAAAAGCTGTGGGTGTCATCATAATTAATAAAGATTAGATTCGAACAGGAGAGATCTCCTGAATAAAGAAAGATGATAGTTCATCAGACAGCTTGATCGTTCAGTCCAAACTACCATATAAAGATAAATAAAGGCCTTTCATTTGATCGGCAGGCCTGAAAAAATAAAAATAACTCTGATACTTCTTTCCTGCCTTCAACTGGACCAGGGTTCCGTGTTCAAGCTACAGATTATGTTGTTAGTACATTTGAGGAAATTCGAGCTTCCATCACAATGATTGAGGAGGTGTGTAATGACTATCCAGGAAAGAAAGTCTGGGTTATGTGCAAAACCAGTGACACCACTGGAGACTTGATGAAAGGGATTGCAGCCCAAACTGGCACCCACTGGAATAAGATTGTTCTTAAAAGGCGATAAACATTTTTTAAGGATCAAGTGTCTCTGGGAGATTATGAAATCCACATTGGGATGAACCTGAAACTTTATTACCAATAGAGGGGAACTCCTCCACCTTGTCCACCTGTTGTACTCTCCCACCCTCATTTGACACTGGTGAGGACGCTCATTTCCTACAAGTCTCATGAATAAAAACTTCAATACTGCAAAAATAGATGAAAAAATAACAATATTTTCTTTATTTTTCTGTTTCTTTTCTTTTCATTTTTGTTTTTTGAGACAGGATTTCTCTGTGTAGCCCTGGCTGTCCTGGAACTCACTCTGTAGACCAGGCTGGCCTTGAACTCAGAAATCCGCCTGCCTCTACCTCCCAAGTGCTGGGATTAAAGAAAGGTGTGTGCCACCAATGCCTAGTTAACAATATTTTCAAAGGATAATTTACCAAAGCCATACTTGCATGAAATGAAAAATGTGTTTTCGTAAACCACGTATCTTAATCTCATGTTAGAATCTTAGACTGTAGATTGCCATGTGGCCCACTTGGACATCTTAAACATCAACTTTTGAGTATTCTTAAATAAAAAGGATATTTTCATTGTTTGGTATTAAAAACAACAAAGAGGGAGGCTAGAGAGATGGCTCAGCAGTTAAGAGCTCTGACTGCTCTTCCAAAGGTCATTAGTTCAAATCCCAGCAACCACACGGTAGCTCACAACCATCTGTAATGAGATCTGACATCCTCTTCTGGGGTGTCTGAAGACAGCTATAGTGTACTTACATAATAAATAAATCTTTTTTTTTTTTTTGTGGTTTTTCGAGACAGTGTTTCTCTGTATAGCCCTGGTTGTCCTGCAACTCACTCTGTAGACCAGGCTGGCCTCCAACTCAGAAATCCGCTTGCCTCTGCCTCCCAAGTGCTGGGGAAAAAAAAAAAAGAACCAAAGAGATTTAAAATGTCTTAAGTAAATTAAAAGATTAGTATAGTTCAAACTTCTTTTCTAAATCTCTAAGAATTGCAGTGATTTGGAGATAAGATAAAATATTTGAGCAGAGTTGGTAGTAGCCCAGATCTTTAATCCCAGGCAGATCTCTATAAATTACTTGTTTTCTTTTTTTTAAAAGATTTTATTTATTTATTTTATGTGTATGAGTACACTGTAGATGTACAGATGGCCGTGAGCCATCATGTGGCTGCTGGGAAGTGAATTTAGGACAACCCCCGCTTGCTCAGGCCCTGCTACCTCAGGAAAGGAGCCCCCCACTAAAACTGTTTGTTGAGGCAGGGCTCATTCCCAATTTGGTATTGTTCCTGAAGGAGGCACTTCTCCTCACCTTGAAGTTTGATGCAGCATGGGCTTTCAGAGCAGACCAGAGGTGTTGTGAACGAGGGTGCCATCCAGCCCCTGACTGAACCCCTGTCTCCCCAACACCTGACCTGTGTGAGCAGGCAGTATAGGCTCTTAGTAATATGCCCAGTGACAGCCCAGAATTCAGAGACAATATCATTTCCGACAATCCCATCCTGTGCCTGCCTCAACCTTATTTTGACAAGCATACCAATCATATTTTTTGGAACATCACATGGGCTTTGTCCAACCTATACTGAAAGAAGAATCCCTAACCTCGTGTGGAGGTAGTGAGGCAGGTGTTGTCTACACTCTCCTGTGATGAGATCCCTCTCAGACACCTCCTGGGTCCTGTCCTACCTCACTGAAGGATGCAATAAGCACATTCATCGCGTGACGACCACAGAGATCCTGAACAGGCTCTTAGTTTGTGACCAACTGGGATCTCAATGCCTTGACATACTCGAGATCTCTGCACTACGCACAACTGTTGCCACAGGAACAGACTAACAGACCCAGATGGCTATCGATGCTGGCATGCTGAAGGCATTAGGCCAGCTCCTGAAGCATCCAAAGTCTCCAGAAGGAGACTGCCTCAACCGTGAGCAACTCGGCAGCCAGGCCCAAACAGCAAGTCCAGCCACTGATTGTGTGTAACCTGCTGTCTCCATTGGTAGTCTTGCCAAAGAACTCAGAGTCCAGAAGGAAGCTGTGTGGACCACGGCTAACTCGGTGACAGGGCCTCTCGGGGCCAGTTGACTGTGCTTGCCCACTCAAAAGTCTTGTGGCCCCTGCTGAATCTGCTCACTCCTTCAGACATGAAGGCCATCATCTTCCTTGCCACTGTTTCTAGTTTCCTCCAGGAGGCAAATAACTGCATGAGAAGGAAAGGCTGTGTCTTCTGATAGAGGAAATTGCTGGCATTGAAGAAATTGAGTCCTTACACCTCCACCAGAACTGTCATATTAGCAGAGTGCCCTGAATGCGATTGAGCAGACACCACGGTGAGGAAGATGATGAAGATGTTTTCCCAATTGGGGGCTGAGAGTGTGAATACATGAAGCACTTAAAAAATAGAAAGCTCTCTTATAATTTCACAATAACCAAGCAGCAAAGGGTTAAAAGGGAAAGGAAAGAAGGAAAGAAAGGAAGAAAGCAAGCAAGAAAGAAACCAAAAACCTTTCCCCAAACCAACCCCCCTCCAAAAAAAAAAAAAGAAAGAAAGAAAGAAAAAGAAAAGAAATCTTCCTTCCTTGCACACACTTCCCTTATGGTCTCCTCTCTTCTCTCACTTTAGCTTGTGTTGTGTGTGGAGAGCCCAGGCTTTCTTTGCTTCTCTTCCTCCCCACCCCCTCATATTTCTGCCTCAGGACACTGCCAGGGCTCCCTAGCAGGCCCTGAAGTTTAAGTGATTTTCAAGGGTGGAGGATTGGTTGAACCTAGGAGACCAAAGAACACTTGTGGGCTACCGATGGCTTGAGTAAGTTAGCCAAGGTCACCTGGCAGGAATTGGAAGCCAGAGGGCTGGCTAAGTGCGCCTTTGACCAAGGTGGCAGCACTCTGCATCTTAGTCTGATGCTGGGTACTCTCTGCTGTCAGTGTTCAGCCTGGGTTTGTGTGAGGAGGCCCCTAAGTGTCTCTGAATGAGTGAATACAGACTGTAAGTTCATTCTTACACTTCCTAAGCAGCCCACTAACCAGCTCTTCTTGAAAAACACAAGGGCTTATTGATCCAGTCTCCGGTTTCTTTGTTCTGCATCTCCTCCCTTAGCATCCTGCACAAAGCCATTAGGTGACCAGGCTGTTGATGTCTCCGTCTCTGGGGGAAAAAAATGTAAAAACAAATAACTTCATCCACTTAAAAGTTGTGAATGCCTTCTCCCACCACTTCCAGGATATAAATCAAATGCTTTAGGGTTCTGGGTATAGATAGCTCAGTAGCAGAGCACCTGAGCAGCTCACGAAGCACTGGGTTTGAACTCCAGCAAAACAAACATATAAAACCTTCAGTGTAACAGGCAAGACTTGCAGTGTGCCTTTCCACCTTCCCCAGCTTGGACCATCTACTCTGGTCACACTGTGCTCTTCTGACAAGCTCTGCTGCTCCACCTTCCAGCAGCTCAGTCAGCAGTGAGTCTCGCAGTGATCTGTACCAGCCACCTTGACAAAGGCAAAAATACAAAGAAATAAGATATTTTAAAGTTCTTGCTCTTAAAGACAATCTTTTAAAATGAGGGGGAGAAAGAGAGATCAAAATATGGTCACTGAGATGTCTCTGGGGGAGGGGAACTTGTCGCCAAGCCTGAGAACCTGAGACCTACGTGGGAGAAGGACAGAACTGACTTTGGAAAGTTGTCTTCTGACCCATACACAAGTGTTGTGTGGCATGTGAGTGGTTTCCCCCTACTTGGTAGAACACAATATGCACATACAATATAAATAGATAAGTAATAAAACAAAATTTAAAATATGTGGAAGGAATTGTACGTGGTGATACATGCCTGTACTCATTGTGTTTGGGAAGCTGGATTGGAAATTTGAGGCTGGCTTGGTGTCTTAGGGTCACTATTGCTGTGATGAAGTAAGATGACCAAAAAACAAGTTGGGAAGGAAAGGGTTTATTTGGCTTATGTGTCTGTATTGCCATTCATCATCAAAGGAAGTCAGGGCAGGAACTCAAACTGGGCAGAAACCTGGAGGCAGGAGCCAAGACCTTGGAGAGGCGCTGCTTACTGGCTTGCTTCACATGGCTTGCTCAGTCTGTTTTCTTATAGAATCCAGGACCACCAAGCAGAGGGGGAAACACTCACAGTTGGGGTCTAGGGTCCTACTCCACGACTAATTAAGAAAATGTCTTACAGCTGGATCTCCTGGACGCATTTCCTCACCTGAGGCTCGAGCTCCTGCTCTGATAACTCTAGCTGTGTCAAGTGGACACAAAGCCAGTCAGTACGCTTGGGCTACATACTGAGTTTGAGGTTTGAGGCCTGCCTTGGTTACATAGAACAATTTGGTCTTTGAAAAAATATTGGTTTTGGTCTTGGGATGTAGCTCAGTGATAGAGCAATTGCCTAGTGAATATGGGGCCAAGCACTAACGAGGAACAGACCTGTATGTACGCCAATGTCTAATGTGTATTGTATCTATAGGGAACAAATTTAATGGTAGTTATTCTTGTTTGGAGGCAGGTTGGTAGAGATAGTAGTAAAGGTGGATTTTCTCTTAAGTTATGTATGGATTTATATTTTAGTGCTGAGAATCAGACCCAAGACCGCACACATGCTAGGCAAGTTTTGTAGACTAGCCAGGGCTACATAGTGAGACCTTGTATGGAAAGGCTAAATAGATACATTTTAACAAATTAAGGCAACAACAAGAAGCAAATAAAAAACATACAAAACAAAGTAGGGATGACACTCAGTAGTTTAGTGGCACAATACTTGACTGGTTGAAAAAGGCCCACCTCGATCCCCAGTACAGAAAAGGGAGAAGGCCAAAGACGCATAAATAGAAACTTCATGAAAGGGGAAAAAAATCAATATAGCTAATTGTTATGTTTTATAATGTGGTATAATTGTAGCTTGGACCTGGAAAGGCATAGAGGCAGAGAAGGGAGAGGGAACAGAAAGAGAGGAAGAGAGGCCCACTGGGACCACATAGAAAGAGAGAGACAGAGAGAGAGAGAGAGAGAGAGAGAGAGAGAGAGAGAGAGAGAGAGAGAGAGAGAGAGCCAGAGAGCCAGAGCCAGGGTGGCAAGCAGTCCCTCTTTATAGGCGCGGCTCGCACCTGGTGGGCAGTTACATAACTGTTGCTAGGTAGCTGTTGGGCGGAGACTAGTGGGATGGTTTGTAAACCAACACTAATAAGAATACAAAAATATATTCAACATCAACTATTTTTAGGCGTCTCCTTGTATAACCCTAGCTAGTGTGGAACACACTATGTGGACCAAATTGTCCTTGAATTTAAAGTGAACCTCCTGACTCCACCTTCTGAATGCTACTATAGGAGTGTACTACCCCACCTAGCTTGTAATTCTGGTTTTTGTGTGTGTGGTTTTTTTGTTTTTGTTTTTTGTTTGTTTGTTTGTTTGTTTTTCGAGACAGTGTTTCTCTGTATAGTCCTGGCTGTCCTGGAACTCACTCTGTAGACCAGGGTGGCCTCGAACTCAGAAATTCGCCTGCCTCTGCCTCCCGACTGCTAGGATTAAAGGCGTGCGCCACCACTGCCCCGCAATTCTGTTTGTTTGTTTGTTTATTTGTTCGATATAGGGTCTTGTTTGTAGGCATAATGTTTTTGTGCACCATGTAAAGGTTACCCTTGTTTTATTCAAATGCTGATTTCTCTGCCCACATATCTTGTTTCAATCCACACACAGCACTGTAAAGCTTATAGGAGGAATATCCTGTCTCAAGTTTGTGTAAACAGTTCTTACCATTGATTCTCTACCTTGTCAATAAATGCTGATCACCCAATGACTGGGCAGAACAGAGAGTACGGTGGAACATCCACCAACCAGAAGAAGGGGGTTGGAGGGGTAGAAACGAGATTCAGATTAGCGAGGGGGATGGAGGATTAGGAGCCATAAGGAAGGGGTCCAGAGAGAGAGAGAGAGAGAGAGAGAGAGAGAGAGAGAGAGAGAGAGAGAGAGAGAAAGAGAGAGAGAGAGAGAGATCATAGACACACACCCGAAGCCCAAAGAGTCAGATCAATAATAATATGCAAATATTATGGGATAGGGCTGGGAGGTAGCCAGATTAGCATAAAAAGGAAAGATGATTTAACTGCTCAGCTACTGAGGTACGGTTTTAAATAAATATTGCTTCTCTGGGTGATTATTGGGGACTAGCATACAGTAAAGAAATCCAGGTTCTGGGTTAATCCACTGTAATATTTATATTAATTCATTTACACTTGTATTGCCCTGAATATCCTAGAACTCACTATGTAGCCCAAGTAAGCACAAAACTAATGCTACTCCCTCTGCTCCAGTCTTCCAAGTGTGGTTTAGGCAGACATCATCACACCTGGGGTTATTATTTTTTTTTTTAACTTTTTTCCCCCAGGCTTTGTATTCTAGGCTGGACTAGAACTCCCTGTGTAGCCAAGACTGGTCTTAAACTTCCAGTAATTCTCCTGCCTCTGTCTCCTGTGTACTAAAACAAAAGGTACTACCACATCCAGCTTCATTTTTCATAATTCACTTTTAATTTTTAAAATTTGGATTTTTGTTTTTTGAGGTCAGTCAGGGAAGATGGTTCAGCCAGCCTTCCAAGCAGGGGAACCTGAATTCAGTCTCTTTAATTCAAGCAGAAAAGCACAGGGCATAATGAAATCCACTTTCTGGGGAGGGACAGGTAGCTAGCTGGAGTCACAGGCCAAGAGACCTAGTACACTTATGGTGCAGGTGTAACCCCCATATACACACAAAATAAAATGTAAAAAACTGTTTTAATAAAAATAAAATCTGCACACGCCTTTAATCCTAGTACTCAGGAGGCAGCAGCAGGCAGAGGCAGATCTCTGAGTCTGAGACCAGCCTGGCCTACAGAGTGAGTTCCAGGACAGCCAAGGCTACACAGAGAAACCCTGTCTCAAAAACCAAAAAGTAAATAAATAAATAATAAAAATAAGCAAAAATTAAAAAAAAAATGAACTAGGGCAGTAACTGTCAGTTTGATCCCCATGTAAAAAATGTATGGAGTGGTGGGTCATATTTGTAACCCTAGCACTGGGGAAGCAGAGAGAAGAAAATCCTTGGGGTTAACTGGCCAGCCAACCTCTTACCTGTGAACCTCATCTCAAAAACAAGGTGGACAGAAAGTAAGAAACAACATGAGAGGTTGTCCTCTAGCCTCCATATGTACACACACACACACACACACACACACACAGAGAGAGAGAGAGAGAGAGAGAGAGAGAGAGAGAGAGAGAGAGAGAACATATACATATTAAAATAAGATAAAAATAAAAGGACTAGTAGTAAGGCTCTTGTCTAGCATGTGCAAAGCCCTGGCTTCAAGCCCAAAGAATGCAAAAGGAGCCAGGCAGTGGTGGCGCACGCCTTTAATCCCAGCACTTGGGAGGCAGAGGCAGGCAGATTTCTGAGTTCGAGGCCAGCCTGGTCTACAGAGTGAGTTCCAGGACAGCCAGGGCTACACAGAGAAACCCTGTCTCGAAAAACAAAACAAAACAAAACAAAACAAGAATGCAAGAGGAAAAAGTAGAAGCACAGCCTGTGGGATGTACTGGAAATTAGAGGCTACGTGGCGTGTTCAATAGAGGGCAGATGATAGGGCGTGGAAAGAAGAACGAGGAAGGCAGAGGGGTGGAGCCAGGAGATAAGAAGGGTGGTATAAGCAGGTTAGCTGTTACTATTACAGATGGAGCCCTGAGGAGCTTTAAGCAGGATACTGAAATGATTTGTTTCAGAGTGATTCTTACAGCACAGCTGGAGTATGCAGGAGGCTGGAAGGTCAATTGTGGACAGTATGATCTTAGTCTAAGAGACACTAAGGACTCCGTTTGCCGGGAGGGTTTGGCACAGAATGAGTTATGTGGCTCGACTCAAGAGGTTTACCATAGGTAGGAGAGTGGGCAGAATTCTAGCCTGCTTATCTCTAGCCTCTTATCACCACTTAAGCATTGTCTGCCCACCCCCACCAGGAAGTAAACTCCACAGAGCAAGGAGGTTAATTTTGTTTCCACTTCTATCCCCAGGGCCTCACGGTTCCTGGCACAGGATAGGTGCCACATAATTATCTGTTGACTGCATTAAGTTTTGCTAGGAAAGATAAATCTACACCATAGTCTGTAGCAGGAGACTCCATTTAACTCCATTTAAACTTATATACATCTTTTAAAATGTTTTTAAGTTTTTATGCCTCTGTGTGTGGGTAGGTTCTTTGCATGTATGTGACCAGGTATACAGAGGATGGAATTCAACCTTTAGTGTGGTCCCTCAGGTGTGTCCACCATGCTTTTAGAGACGTTTGTCACTGGGACCTGGGCTCACTGATTAGGCTAAGCAGCTAGTCAGTGAGCCACAGGAATCTGCCAGTCTACACAGCCTTAGCACTTTCATTATACCCAGACTTTTTGTTTCTGTTTTTCAAGACAGGGTTTCTCTGTGTAGTCTTGGCTGTCCCACCTGCTTCTGCCTTCTGAGTGCTAGGATTAAAGGCGTGCATTGACACACCTGGCCTCATACCCAGCCTCCTCTTCTATGCTGGGAACAAACTCAGGCCCTTATGCTTGTGTAGCAAGCACTTGGTACCAAGTGAGCTCTCTCTAACATTTTCATATATATTTCTGAATCCTCCTACTCCCCCTCCCCGTTTAGACTCTACTACAGTGTTATAACAATGGAGTGGCCTCATTTGGGGCTACCACCCTTGCTTCAGCATGAATTAGCCTTTCCTGTCCGTTGTATATGTCCCATCTGCTTCCCGGCTGCCTGTGCTTTCAAACTCTAAATAACTTGCTTTCCCAGGTTCCCTTGAGGTCCTTGGCTACAGGCTTAGGTTTTTGTTTTTGTTTTTTTGGTTTTTTTTCCTAATCTTCTTGTTGTTATGTAGTTGAACCCAGGATCTGTACATGCTAGATGAGTCTGTTAACACTGAGCTAAATCTGCAATCCCAGTTTGTACATGATTAAATAGTCTGCTTTTGCTCCTTGACTCATTCCTCACCCTACTTCACTGTTCTTTATAGAGGCTGACCTGGGCTCAATTGGTCTTAGGTGAACCTGAACAGTTCACCTGGGCTCAATTGGTCTTAGGTGTCCTCTTGGGTCCAGTGTGAGAGGTACTGTAGGAGAGTTGAAAAGAAGCAAGTATGTGTGCGTCTAAGATCTTGTTGCTCCTTTCTTTCTTAGAGCTAACACGGCACTGGTAACTGTCTCATGTCTTTGGCCTTTCAGGCTGATGATTGATAGTGGCTTCCCTGCACACAGGGCAGTCCACCGTTCCTTGTCAATTTCCCTATCTTTGTACATTGTTTCTCTTCAGTTACACATTTTGAATGGTCATCCGTTTCCTGCTGCTCTTAGCCGATACAAAAGCAGAAAATACACATTTTTTTATCTTAGTAAGAAAAACAATGTTATAGTATATAGTAGTTCAATAGCTATGTAAACACTAGAGGAATGTATCTTTTTGTAATCAAATGTTTCCAAGTCACCCTCTTATCTGTGTTATACAATGTTGCACACATCAGTTACTTAACCATTTATTGTGTTTACAATTTATCACAAATAAGATTATAGTAAACATTGTTGTGCAGTAAGTTTTTGTGTTTTTTGTTTGTTTGTTGAGATGAATTTCTCTTTGTAGCCATGGCTGTTCTGGAAATTGCTCTGTAGACCAGGCTGGCCTGGAACTCAAGAGATCTGCTTGCCTCTGCCTCCCAAATTCTGGGATTAAAGGCGTGTATCACCATGGCCTAGTTTGGGACCTACATTTTTTTTTTTTTTTAAAGTTTGGGACCCACTTTTTTTTTTTTTAAGATTTGTTTATTATATAGAAGTACACTGTAGCTGTCTTCAGACACACCGGAAGGGGCCATCAGATCTCATTACAGATGGTTGTGAGCCACCATGTGGTTGCTGGAATTTGAACTCAGGACCTCTGGAAGAGCAGTTGGTGCTCTTAATGGCTGAGCCATCTCTCCAGCCCAGGACACACAGTTCAGTAAGTATAACTTTTACCTGACATCTATGAGGCCTTGAGTTTGGCCCCCAACACTGCTATAAATTGGGTGTAGTGGTATATACCTGTAATCTTAGCTTTGAGAGGTAAAGGGAAAATGATCAGGAGTTCAAAACCAAGCTGGACTACAGAGTTAGATTCAAGGACAGCCTGAGCAAAGACAGACCCTCAAAAATCAAACATGGAGTGGAAAGATAATTCAGTAGAGGGATGGCTTGGTAGTTAAGAGCACCTGCTGCTCCTCCAGAGGTACCAAGTTCAGTTCTCCAATTGGTTTCCAGGAAGCTCACAGCCACCTATAACTCAGCTTCAGGGCCATCCAGTAGCCCATGCCTCCCTCCATACAGGGCCCTGAGGACAGCTAGCCAAATATGGCATATACTCATAAAAACACATAAACAGATTTTAAAACCTTAAAATTTAACCAAAAAATGAAGTCATCTTTGCACCCTAGTTTAAAGTGCATGTTTTTCTTTTCTTTCTTAGCTCTTTGATAATTTTCTCTCTACACGAAAGTCTACAGTCTAGTGAAAAAATTGTAGTTAATAATCTGAGAAGCAATGCCCAACTTTCACTGTATAAACAGCTGGAATACATTGTTCTCCCAGCCTCATTGTTCTGAATCAACCAAATGTCCGATTATTAGGAAGAAAGGGCCGAAGCCTACAGCGAGCCTCATTGAGTAAGAGATAATAGGAAAATCCACTTCAAACTGTTTTGCTGGCACAGTTCAAGCTCCAGTGGTTTGTCCAGGTCTGTAAGGTCTAGAGTTCAGCCTGACTCACTTTTGCTTCAGTCACCCTCTGATTGCTATTCTATTGTTTTACAGGAGTCCTGGCCTCTGGCCAAATAACCCTCTTGGTGAGTATTCTGAGTCTTTGTACTATCTGTCCCCTTTACTTGGGACAGTCTCCTTACTGTGGCCATTTTTTTAATATTAAAGTCCTATATATACTTCAAAGATCTAATTCCAATACCCTTTTCTAAATCCAAATTCTTTGAAGCCTCACAAATACTTACATTCACAGTTGATGTACAATATCTGTATGTAATAACTGGATAAATTCCCATGTGTATGGCATTTGATAATGTGGGCAACTTTGTAGCATGTCATGGATGTAGGGATCAGAGGACAACCTCAAGTATTGTTTCCTCATCTTTCTTCTGCATTTGAGATGGGATCTCTTATAGGTTTCCTGCTATGTTTGCCAGGGTAGTTGGCCCCTGAGCTTCCAAGGATTCTTTTTTCTTTGCTTCACACCTCCTCATAGGAGGGTTAGGATTACAAGTATTCATACTGTGTGCCTGGATTATACAGATTCCAGGAAATCAAACTCTTCATATTTGTACTCACTTTTATCCCCTACACCAACTCATTGCCTCTCAATATGATCTTTACTCATTTATTTTAAAGACTTAGTGATTTTTCGAGGCAGGGTTTCTCTGTGTAGCCCTGGCTCTCTTAGAACTCACTCTGTAGACCAACTCAGAGACCCACCTGCCTCTGCCTCCTGGGTGCTGGGATTAAAAGCATGGGTCACCACTGCCTGGCTAAGATTAATTTTAATTACATATGTGTATACACACACACACACACACACACACACACCAGTGCCCACAGTGGTCAGAAGCAAGCTGCTTGATGTGAGTGCTGGGAATCAAACTCAGGTCCTCTGCAAGAGCAGCCTGCACTCTTAACCACTGAGCATCTCTCCAGCCCCTCAACATGGTTTAATGGCTACAAATAAACACTAATTTATTTAACACTTTTTAATTTGGGGCACTTTGTTCACAGGTGTAGCACATTATTGGGATGGAGGAGGGATAAATGGAGTGATAATCAGGGAATGGAGAAAAATTTTCTGAAAAGGTAAGGGCTTTTTGTTTTGTTTCTTTCAATGAGCAGTTTAGGGATAGAGCTGGTAAGATGGTTTAGTGGGCAAGGACTCTTGCTGCCAAACCTATGACCTAAGTTCAGTCACTGGGACTTACATGGTGGAAGCAGAACACTGACTCCTGACCTGGAGTCTAACCTCCACTCACACACAGGAATGCGCACAAAACAAACAAGTTGGGACTACAGATATTTAGGAAAAAAAAATAAAGTGCCTCAGAAACTTCTACAGATAATATCAGCTATGCTGGGTATGCCATTTTCTCTATTAAGTGGTATAGACTTTAGTTTTTTTGGGAGGTGGCAGGGCAAGGTCTCCTGTAGCTTAAGCTGGTCTCAAAGTGGATACACACACACATACATACACACACACACTTGGAGATATATATATATATATATATATATATATATATATATATATAACCAAGATGAGCCTTTAACTCCGATTATCCTGCCTTCTATCTCAGGTATAGAATGCCGAGATTACAGGGATTCATGCCACCATAGTATGGGAGTTTGAACCAATTGTGAAGTTTAAAGACAGAGAATTTGCCTGTTTATGGATACCATTTAGGGTTATCCTGGTAGCTCATCTGTGGAAACGTGCATGCCTCCCTAATTTACAATAAATAAAAAGCCCTGCCGGGCACAGTGGTGAACACCTTCTATCCCAGTGCCACAAAAGCAGAGGTAGGTGGGTCTCTGGAGTTCGAAGGCAATTTGGCCTACAGAGTTCGAGGCCAGCCTGGTCTACAGAGTGAGTTCCAGGACAGCCAGGGCTACACAGAGAAACCCTGTCTCAAAAAAACCAAAAAAAAAAAAAAAAAAAAAAAAAAGAAAAAATCTTGGACAAAATGCCTTTTCCTTGGACTTCCTCCTCATCTTTCTAGGATATAAACTATAAATTACTCTTGTCTTTGGCTCCTTTACTTGAGCTCTCGCTCTCTCTCAAATTGGAAAAAAACAAAACAAACCTTTCTTCTTACTCCTTAAGACCGAGGCCTAGTTTTCCCTCCTTCTCCCTGCCAAACTTCTGGAAAGAATCATTTCTCTTAACTGCCTTCATTACTTCATCACTAACGTACTCCTCATCCAGGTGCTCGGCTCCGTCAGGTCCTGGCACACAGCAGAGTCAGGGCCCAGCTGCATGTCAGTTCCGGACCTTTTGCAAAGTGTGGGCTCTTTCCTGGTTTCTTCAGAAAGAATTTATTCATGCTTAGCGATCCTGCCTGGCCCCAGAACTGGCCTGCCAGTTCCCACACTCTGATCCTGCTGCCATAATATTGCGTACCCAGGTATTCCAGGTTCTTGGAAAGTCCTGCGGGTCAACTTGGTAATTTTTTGTCCGCCTCTCCGAGTTTTTGCCCTGGAGTCATAGTAAGCCCGCGAATTGCCAGTCCACCCCGAGAAGTTCGGCCTCCCTCCACCCCCCGCCCCCCATTCCACTCCGAGTGTCCCTCGGCTCCCCGAGAGGCAACACGTCCGAGCGCCCCGCGCCTGCAAGCACGTCCTTCTTATCCTGCGATGCTTAGCCATTGAAGGCGCACCTGAGTGCCCAGGCCCACGCCACTCCCGCTTCCTTTCGCTTAACAGTGGTGACTAGGCCCGGCTCGCCCAGGTTTCTGCGAAGACGACTTCTTCCGAGCTCTTGAGCCGCTCGGCGTCCGGTCGGCCCGCAGCCCCGAAGGTACACCTCGTCCCTCAGGCAGGCGGCCAGGGCCGTACCGAGGCCTCCGAGGCGCGTCGCAGCTTCTCAGGCCCAGGCGGCCGGGAGAGGCCGCGCTGTGGGCGGCGGGAGCCAGCCCGGGTCGGAGTCCGGGTCGAGCCCAGCGCGGCGCCGTCCCCGCCCCCGTCCCTCCCTCCCTCCCTCCCCGCAGTCAGCGCAGCCAGGGTCGCGCCAGCCGGAGGCGGGAGGCGGAAGGCGGAAGGCGCGGGGCCGGGCCGGGCCGGGCCGGGCCGGGCCGGGGCAGCTCCTCAGCCGCACCGCCCTGGCCGGTGCCCAGGCCCGAGTCGCCTTCCGCCCGCCCTTCCCACCCGCGGCCTCAGCTAGGTCCCGCCGCCAGCCCGGCTCCCGCCTCCGCTCCGCCCCCGGAGCCGCAGCCCCGCCCGCCACCGCCGTCGCCATGTTGTGGCTCCCGCAGCCGGCGCTGGGGACGCGCGCGGCCGAGCCCGGGGCCTGTCGCTGTCGCCGCCGCCGCCAGGTAAGCGCCCCCCGCCGCCCGGACAGGGCGAGGCCACCACCCGGGCCGCTCCAGTTCGGGCAGGGGAGTCTGAGGAGAGCGGGCTCTGCCCGCGCCGCGGCCCGGCCCTGCAGCCTGCTGGACCCTGCCCGCCGCCCCGGGCGGCAGCCACTTCCCCCGACCGCCGCCAGGCGGGCCCTGGCCACCACCCTACCCCGCCCCCGGCCCGGACCCCTTCCGCCGCCGCCGCGGCCGCCCGCGGATCCCGGGCGGCCCGGGCACTTCGCTGTCGTCCCGCGCGCGGCCGGCGGCCGCCCGCCGAGCCCCCGGCCCGGGCAGGGATAACGGTGCACTTCACCCGGCTGGGACGCCCTGTCAGCTCCACCGTCCCCGCCGCGCGAGGACCTGGCGCCGTCACCGGGCAGACGCTGGGAACGTCGGCCCTCCGCGGCGCCCCTCAGTCTCCCCTCAGCCTCGCCCAAGTTCTGACCCCGGAGGATCCTTCTCCCGGGGCAGATAGGTCTTCCTCCTCCAGAGTTGGGGTTCTTAGGGGGATGACCGGGCCTGTTGATCAGGGTTGAATTTATTTCTCTGCGGGGACTCTTCCTGCTAGCCGAGGGGCTAGGGGGAAAGCTCCGTGTGACCCGGGGGGAGGACAGGAGAGCGTCTGCTGGACAGATGGCCTCCTGGCCTTGAATCAGCTTTTGTGAGGGGGAGGGGTCCGTATGACCTTAGGTATGCTTGCTCTTGAGAACTGTAGGATAATTGGAGGTGGTCAGGGATTTTTAACTATTTTTATGAGCAGACCAGAGGTGACATTAAAAGTGCAGGGTTGGGATAACCTACAGGCCCACCCAGGGGGGCATGTTTTGTATCCAGGACAAGCCTAGATAGTTTCTGCTTTAGGAGAGTGGGACTCGGATGGGTAAAATGGGTTCGGACCAGGGTTTGCCTGTGTGGCCTGTGTTCGGGTAGGAGCTAGAGTGTGCTTGTGTCAGGTGTACACTGAGCACACAATGTGCTTGGCCTGATAGGTGCTGAGTGGGACTGAAGAAGTCTGCTTGCTAAACTGACAGGTACATTACACTGTGAAAGAGAAGGGAGTCCTGGTGCCTCCCTCCTTCCTTCCTTCCTTCCTTCCTTCCTTCCTTCCTTCCTTCCTTCTTTCTTTCTTTCTTTCTTTCTTTCTTTCTTTCTTTCTTTCTTTCTTTCTTTCTTTCTTGACCACTTCTACTGTTCCACTGAAGATGGCTTTGGTTCATTACCCCTCCCCCATCCCCACTTTTAACCAGGTTGGCCACCAAGCTCCGGTCTTAAACCTCCCCAATAGATGGGACTTCAGGCAACCATGCCTGACTGTAAACATTTTGTTGTGAGTATTTGTAGTATGTGCCATGACAGAACTAGGTTTTGGAGATACTGTGTCAACCAGAAAGACACCTCTATTTTAGTCTTGGAGATCTTGGCCTAGAGACAAAGTCCAGTAATAAGAAAATATTTGTCAACAAATATATGTTTTCCATGTGGCAAGCAGTGAAAACTAACTGACCTTGTAGAGTTTTCCTTCTAACGTGTGAGAAGACAGTAAGTACAGGGTCTAATAAACATGGAGTATGTTACAAAACACCAAATACTAAGGGGGAAAGGGGAAAAGAAAGAGAATCTGAGGCAAAGGGAGGTGGCAGGTTTTTGTTTTATTCTTTGTACATGCAGTTTAACTATGTCTTCTTGACTGGCCTATCTAGATCTTCCTGCCTCAGCCTCTTGAATGCTGGGATAACTAGACACCAGCACTTTTAGGCTCAGTGAGAATTTAGTTAATATTACAATGGCAGAGGCCCTGAGAAGGGCTCTATGTGTGAGCCATCTCTCTCTCTCTCTCTCTCTCTCTGTGTGTGTGTGTGTGTGTGTGTGTGTGTGTTTCAGGTTGGTTTGTTTTTGCAGTGGGGAAATCAATCCTCCAGTTTACCCTCTTGCTAAGCACAGACTGCCTTTGAGTCCTGCCCCACATGAGTTTTTACAACAATACTCTGAAGGAAATGGCAACATAAAAATTATAAACTCTGATGAAGCCTTTCCTGAAGAAGCACCATATGACCCAAAGAAGGCTTAAGCGGTAAGCGGTAACCATGTGGGGAACAGCACTCAGTTTGGCAACTTGGAGGAAGTGAAAGAGGTTCGTGGGGCTAGAGGAAGAAAGAGAGGGGACAGGGGAGATAAAAGTCTGTGGAGAGCTGGGCCTGTCTGATCAGCCAGGCCTAGGCTGTAGGGGAGCACTTTCCCTCTTTAGTTTGAACTGTAGCTTAGGGTAATTAGGAGTATTTGCATTTTATATGGCCTCTGGCCCCAGCTCTCTTCTGACTTAGATAAAGCAAGGATTTCTTCTCTGTTTAAAAGCTCTCAAGTGTAGGGGACAGACATCCTGTCCTCTGTAAGATCTTTACAGCTTTTAGGAAGGGAAAATGAAGTAGAATTTCTGAGTATTTGCTGGGTGGGAGACCCCATGCGAATGGTTTTTGTATATATTACCTTACTATTCTACACCCTAGGAGACAAGGTTCTCATTCCCATTTTACTAGGAAACAAGCCCAGAGGGTGAGGCGATGTGTCCACTGCGCAACTGTAACATGGCCGAATTTTAACCCGGCCCACCTGATTCCAGTGCTCTCTGGCTTTGGAGTCACACTACAGGACCTTTTTTTTTTTTTTTTTTTTTTTTGTTTTTTTTGCACTAGTTTTTTTTTTTTTTTTTTGTGAGTATGTCTGTGTGAGGGTGTCAAATCTTGAAGTTAAAAGATGTGCTGTGAGCTTCCATGTGTGTGCTGGGAATTAAACCTGGGTCCTTTGGAAGAACAGTCAGTGCTCTTACCCACTGAACCATCTCCAACTCCAAGACTTTACACTTTACTCCTGACACTTGTTAACCATAGGCATAAACCATCTACCTTCCTATGCCCCAGTCTTCATTTTCAATGCAAGTATGTATTTCACAGAGTTATGCAGAGCAAATTGAGCTATAGAATGAACTTGGTCAAATATTAAATTTCCATAACTAAAGACAAAAAAATGCTGCTTCTGCCGGGCGGTGGTGGCGCAGTACTTGGGAGACAGAGGCAGGCAGATCTCTGAGTTCGAGGCCAGCCTGGTCTACAGAGTGAGTTCCAGGACAGCCAGGGGTATACAGAGAAACCCTGTCTCAAAAAACAAAACAAAAAAACAAAAAAACAAAATGCTGCTTCTTAGCTATATTGTGACTATTTTGGAAAAGATTAAATAAATAGATAAATCAGATTTGTTTTGTTTCGAGACAGGGTTTCTTGGCATAACTCTGGCTGGCCTCGAACTCAAGAGCTCCAACTACCTCTGCCTCCCAAGTGCTGTGATTAAAGTTGAGCACCACCACACCTTGTGATGATTCAATTACTGAATTTTGTGTAACTCGCTCTTTTTCTCTTTTCTCTTAATGCTAATGCTGTGCTCCATAAGATCAGTTATTTTTTTTAAAGCCTGCTTTATTTTTAGATTTATTGTGTGTGAGTACACTGTTGGTGTCTTCAGACACAGCAGAAGAGGGCATCTGATCTCATTAGAGATGGTTGTGAGCCACCATGTGGTTGCTGGGACCTCAGGAAGAGCAGTCAGTGAGTGCTCTTAACCACCGAGCCATCTCTCTAGCCCCCAAGATCAATCATTTAACATTGACATCTCATTTTGTGTTTTGATACTATGTTAGAACTTACAAGGTGAGAACTGTTAGATACCATTTATTTTTCAGTAGAGTCTCTAAGAAAAGTCAATTACTTTAACAGTGAATTATAATTTATGTTTAAATTCTTTGATACAGCGGTGGTTAATGAGCTATTGGGAACAAATTGTGGTAGCCCAGGCCTGTAACACTAGTACCTGAGGGTAGACGAAGGCAGAGGGAAGAGCAGTAGCTCAGCGTTTGAAGCCACCCTGGGATACGTGAGGTTCTAAAAAATGCTTGAGGGAAAAGAGAAGGCTTCAGAGAAGAGGTGACTTCTGCACTGGGTCTTGGAGGAAGAGTTTTGCAGGTTAGTAAGATTGTGAAGGACATTCTAGGAAAGAGCCCTGAACATGAAAGCTTGCAGCTATTAGAGATCTCATTATGTGGAAATAAGTCTGGAAAACAGGAAAAAAGGAGAGGCAGGTTAAGACATTTGTATTTTATTTGCAAGCTATGGCGAAGTGTCAGAGAATAGTAGATATAGCACATGCATTCCATGATTGGTATTGTAGCTGGAGAGAACTCTGTCAGCCTGCGGCAGCTTTGTCTTTTCAGAACCCTGGGCTTCAGTATCTGTTCCTAGCTTTGAGACCAGAACTTGAGTTTAGTAAGATTTTCAGCTGATTCAAGTCAGGGAGACTGACTCATTAAGAAAGTGTGGAGGAGACTGGTGAGTAAACTAAAGTACTCACTGACCATGAAAATGGACTGTGGAGTGACAGATGTTCTCTCCTCTGGCCAGTGCTCCCAGCTCGCTTCCCCTTTCTGCTTAGGGCTAGGCCAGCTCATAAACTCCCTCCTCAATTCCCATTTGTTTTTCTCAGGCTTCGTGGACATGACCATCTTTCTATGTTAGCCCTTCTTTAAGCACTGCTCTATGTAGTTGATGAAAGTTATCAATAGAGTAAACAGTGCTGTATTATTTGGGTGGGATCCTATACTTATGAAACTTAAGAAAGAGGAAGAATAACTTTAAAAAAATGAAATATTGACAAGTTCTGGGGTATAACAAGTTTGAGGCTATCCTAGCTGACATGAGAGATCTTTTCTTAGACAAAATAAATAAATAAATAAATAAATAAATAAATTTTAGAAAGAAAGGACATCCTGAGAGAGGTTCTTCTAACTAGGCTAACAGAGAAAGTATGTGCACATGCATGTTGTGGGTAGTCTGGGGCTATGTAGCAGTGTGGGCATATGCGTTGGAGTTGTTCAGGAAGTAACTCAGGCTGTAGAATTTTTTCTTTTTAAAACTCTAAAAATTGGGGTTGTAGAGAATGTTCAACAGTTAAGAAGACTTCCTGAGGTGATGAGACTCAACACTGTAACTCCAGCTTCAGCAGATCCTATGGGCTCAGGTGCACATACCTATACTTACATCCTATGTACTTAAAATGAAACCTTTGTAAAACAAATCTAAAATTATATAAAGTGAGATATGCAGATGGATACAAAGGAAATAAAGCTTGCTGATAAATCCTATATTCAGAACTATCTAACATTTGTCTGTTTGTCTATTTATTAATTTTTTTGGGATGGTTTTTCTGTGTAGCCCTGGCTGTCCTGGCTGTCCTCTTACCTCCCAAATGCTCAACTGCTAGAATTAAAGTCTTGGGCTACCACATCCAGTTTATTATTTGATATTTGTCTTTTTGTTATTTGCTGTGCTATGGATTGAACCTAGATCCTTTGTGTATGATAAACAAGTATTTTAACACTGAGTTTCATTTCCCAGCTCTTTTGGTATTTGTATTTTATTTTATTATATTATCTTTACATCTCTATTTTGTATGTATATTTAACTCCTCCTTTTTTTATATATATATAAAAATAGGAACATTCTGAATGGTAAAGAAAGATTTTTCTTTCTTTCTTTTTTTTTTTTTTGGTTTTTTTGAGACAGGGTTTCTCTGTGTAGCCTTGGCTGCCCTTGAACTCAGAAATCCGCCTGCCTCTGCCTCCCAAGTGCTGGGATTAAAGGTGTGTGCCACCACTGCTTGGCTAAGATTTTTCTTTTTTTCAGACAAATTTGCTTTTATTTTGACAATAGAAAAGCATACTTTGATATAATTTATCCAATGCATAGTTTTATGCATTCCAGAGAAGTAAATGACTGAGTTTCAAGTTTGATGTTGCTGTCAGTGTTTGGATTATCCTACTTTGTGACTTTAGCTAAGTCCTTTACCATCTGCATTTCAGAATCTGCAGGTGTTATATCAAGAGGTAATGGTCGACAGGCAGTGGAAGGGCATGCTTTTAATCCCAGCACTTGGGAGGCAGAGGCAGGAGGATTTCTGAGTTTGAGGCCAGCCTGGTCTACAGAGTGAGTTCCAGGACAGCCAGGGCTACACAGAGAAACCCTGTCTCGAAAAACCAAAAAAAAAAAAAAAAAAGGTAATGGTGGCTCTCATTCTGATTACATACTTCAGTAGACAAGACAGGATGTAATGTCTGTTTGTGGCTGTGAAAAGATTCACAAAGTTGAACAAGGAGTGAATATGTGTGCATGTGGCCAGGAGCCGAGTGAGTCCCTGTCTCAAGTCAATATGTATGTGAAGTCCACATGGCTTTAGCCTATATTTAGTTTTAAAACCTCCAGAGTTATTAGTGCTCCCGAAAGATTCTGAAACTTTAAAATGTTTGCTGAGTTTTATTTTAATTTTTTTGAGGAAGAGTATCTTTCTCTACATAGCCCTGGCTGCCCTGGAACTCATGTAGACCAGGTTGCCCTCACACTCAGAGAGCTGTCTGTCTCTGCCTTCCAATTTTCTGGGATTAAAGGCATGGGCTATCACATCTGGCTTTTATTTTTTTTAACTGAATTTTTTTTTGAGTAGTTCACAGGTAGCTCTACAGATCTTTCACAAAAAATACTCATCCAAAGAAGGCAAGGGTTGCACCAAGCCTAACTTGCATGCTGGTGTTTGGCCTTCCCCTGGCCCTCCCAAGAACAATTGTCTATGAAGTGTTGCCTCTGAGTGGAGTATGTAGTTTTTCAATTTTATGCTTTGTATTTTTCCTATTATTTAAATTTTATAAAGGCTTTAATATGTCATCTTCATAAAAAATAATAAGTACTCAGTAGGTCTACTTTCATTTTGGAGACAAATACTGAAGGTTGTGTAGCAAAAACTGACACTGAGCTGTGTCCTTATAAAAGAAGTATGATGTTGAATTTGTTGGAATTGACTGCATCTTCTGGGCTGCCCTGAAGGGAAATGCTTTTTTTTAGATGTGTATTGAGATGGCTTGCCTTGTCATAGTCAGTAGGTGAACACCTCTGATTGGAATAGTCCTTGAATCCAGAGAGCCTGGTATAGTGACTAGAGTGTGAACCTAACTTGGGTCTCTTCATGGAGGTGGTGGTGGAGGATCTTGTAGTCTAGTGTAGCTTGAACTCAAATTCATTCTGCTTCAGCCTCCTGAATCTTGGGATTATAGATTAACCTGGAACTCTAAAATCCCAAACCCCACTACTGCTAGAATTACAGGCAGGCACCACCACACACAGTTACCCAGTTTGGATTGATTCCTCCCTTCCATCTTTCCTTCCTTCCTTCCTCCCTTCCTTCCTTCCTTCCTTCCTTCCTTCCTTCCTTCCTTTGTTTTTCGAGACAGGGTTTCTCTGTGTAGCTCTGGCTGTCCTGGAGACAAACACTGAAGGCTTCCACAAGGCCTCCTGAGTGCACTACCACCCTGACTTGAGTGCTTTTTTATGAAAGCTTCTAAAGAAATCAGTTTGTTTCTGATGTTGCCTGGTTTCCACTATGGTCTGGGCTGTGTTCCGTTTAGGCTCCTGGGCTCACTCTCCTTTCCATACATCCACATGGAAGACACCAGAAGTCTTGAGGGTACAGTCTTGGAGTGTAAGAGACTGCAAAGGAAGAGAGTTGGGTCCATGTGTAAGTTTAGCATGCATTCCTAGGATTTCTGCCTTTCTGGAGGCTTTTAGGCCCTTTGGGTGAGATGGGACTGTTTCTTCTCTATGTCTTTGAAGGCAGGGATATGTTACCCACACTATCTGAGTGGGAGGCAGTGGAGTTGGCTGTGGCCTCATGTTTATACCCTCATTTGCTGAAGTTTACAGCATTCTCCTTTCTGCCAATTCAGTTTATCAAGTCAAAGGTGTTAACTTGTACAAGGCAAGGGCAAAGTGAGACTAGCAATCAATTTAGAAGGTATGGGTTGGTTGTAACTACAACCCATCCTATCCCAGAGTCTGAAAACAGAGCTAAACCCCAGCTTTGTCATTCCAGAGGAGAGAGAAGCCCAGGAGTGAGCACTAAGCAGTTGTTTAGATTGTTCTGGAAGGGCTCTCTGTCTTAGCCTTGTATGTGTTGTTGCTTTTTGTTTTTGTTTTTGTTTTTGTCTGTTTTTTGTTTTGAGACAGAGTCAATCTATATAGTCCTGGCTGGACTGGAACTTGCTATGTAGATCAGGCTGGCCTCAAACACATAGAGATCCAGATCTGTCTGCCTCTGCCTCTTTGTGCTGGGATTAAAAACTTGTACCAGCATGCCTGGTTAGTTTTTTATGTATGTATATATGTATGTATGTATGTATGTATGTATTATGTATGTATGTATTTTGAGATAGGGTCTCATATAGCCTGGGCTCGCCTCAGATCTCCCTGCAGTATATGTCTGTCTTGAATATTTGATTCTCTTGCCTCTGTGCTGGCAATCTATGCATACATCACATGCCCAGCTCCTTGTTTATTTGGTTTGAGACCAAGTTTCACCATGTAGCTCCAGTGCAACTCTGGCAGTCCTTGAATTCACAGTTCTCCTGCCCCCCAATTCGGCCTCCCCAATCCTAGTATCAGGGTGAGCCATCATTCCTAGTACAAGAATATTTTACTTGTATTTAAAGTCCTGTATAGCTTTCTTTGTACCTGCACATCATTTCGAGGCAGGGTACAGTCAAGTGTGAAAGGGTTACTGATGGCCCAGCCCAGAGCACTGTGCTTTGTAGGAAATAAGGAATCGTGTGAGATGAACTTCACTGTTAGGAACATTCTCACTGCGAGCAATTACAGAACACTTTACTTCTAGACCAGAAGTTTCTTGAGTGGGCTTTTTTTTTTCTGAAGGTGGTGGTTATGTGCCACTCATTTGAGGTGGCTGGGGCTACCTCTAGGGAACATCTCTGGCACCCAAAATAGAGTGACACCATTTGGAAGGAAATTTCATTTTTCATTACTTGCTCCCCTACCACACCCAACTTTAATTGGTTTTGATGCTGGGGATTTAATCGGTGGCCGTTCAGACATTAGGATAGCACTCTATCCCTGAGCTCCATACTCAGTTACCTGTCTCCACTGACTGTACACTTTGAGAGGGAGCCCCACCCCTAAAACAAGAGCCTGATCCATTGCACTCCATGCCTATATGCCATTACTTTTGCATTTCTAACCTAGAAAGGATTGAAAAATTATTTATGCTTCCTGGGAGGGTTATACTCCTAGCAATTTATCATTAAAGAGTAAACTAATTACCAGAAAATAATCTGAGGGAAAGCTTAGGACTCAGGCAGTCACTTGGGGGCAAGAAAGCTGAAGTGAGACATGTTTGCATGGTAGGAGAGAATTGAGGGTAGCAAAGGAAACCTTTTTAAAATTCCCTCCTATTTTTTGTTTTGTTTCAAGACAGGGTTCCTCTATGTAGTGCTGCTATCCTGGAATTCTTTCTGTAGACCAGGCTGGTGTTGAACTCAGAGATCTGCTGGCGCCTGCCTCCCGAGTGCTGGGATTAAAGGCGTGAGCTACCCTGTTCAGCTTTTTCCTCCCCTTCTTATCTCGTATGCAGTATCAGAAGGGGGTATTAGATCCACCACACCCCCTGGGGGGTAGAGTAGGGTGGAACTGGATTTCAGATGGTTATGAGCTGCCATTTGGGATCTGGAAAATGAACCTGGATCCTCTAGAAGAGCAGTCAGTGCTCTCTCTCACTACTGAGCCATCTTCTGGCCCCTAAAAGAAACTTTTTGATTTTGGTGTTTGAGATGGGGTCTCCTATAGTGTAGGTTAGCCTTGAACTTTCTATGTAGCTGAGGCTGGCCTTGAGTTCCAGATTCTTCTGCTTCTACCTTCAAGTGCTAGGATTATAGTTTCCCTAACATGGACAGGAACAGTCTGTTTTGAAGCAAAGTCTGGCACATAGTGGGTGCCTAATATAGGAAATAAGGCTACTGTACTTGGCTAGAAACTCCATGGCTATCAAACGTTGCAGTCCCGGATTGTTTGTTTACTTGTTTTGTGAGATAAGGTTTCTCTTTGTAGCCTGGGAGTCTTGGAACTAGCTCTGTAGACCAGGCTGGCCTCAAACCACCTGCCTCTGCCTCCCAAGTGCTGGGATTAAAGGTGTACACCAGCACTGCTTCCCATCCCAGGCTTTTAAACCACCTTTTTTCTGATACAAGCTTATCTGGTATTCTGTTGTCTGGGTCAAAGAGTAAAATGTATTTGATATTGGATATGAAAGTTTTCAAATAGAGGTGAAATTTGATTATTTTCCTACCCCCTTTTTAGTAAATGTTCAGTTAAAAGGGTTTGAGACTTATTTAAGGAGAAAACAGATCTCTCATAAAATATAGACTGTATCATCCCTTGCCCCAAGTCCCAGGGGCTGGAGGGTGGCTCAGTAGTTAAGAGTGCATATTGCTCTTGCAGAGGACCAGTACCTGTGTTGGGTGGCTCACAGACACTTATAACTCCAGCTCCAGACCATATGATCTTTTTTGTACCTGTACACATATGCATCTACCTACACACAGACACCCACACATACACATAATTAAAGTAAATGTTAAAAGCAGAAGTCTTTGCAGTGGCCTTTCTTCATCTACCTCCTCCTGTTCATCATTCCCTCTGCTCCTGCTGCAGGACTTTTCTGCGCTCATCTGCCTAAAACCTCTTCTCCTTATCCACACCACTCTTCCATTTGTTTCACAATTGAGGATATATTCCCTCCAATTTCTGTTTTGTGAGTAGGAACTACAGTTGAGAAAAGCTTTCTGATTCCCTGTCCAGTGTCTCTTTCCTTAAGCTTACTGCAGCCTTCTTGCCTTGTCTCCTGGGTGTTAGAATTACTCTCATGAACTACCACAACTAGCATTATTATTGAAGAATGAATGAATGTATATGCACATGTATATAGTATACATATGATGTAGGTGGGGTGAGAGTAGACTTGGAAGCTGGAAGATAAAAAGAAGGAAGAAGAGCTGGGCAGTGGTGGCACATGCCTTTAATCCCAGCACTTGGGAGGCAGAGACAGGCGGATTTCTGAATTTGAGGCCAGCCTGGTCTACAGAGTGAGTTCCAGGATAGCCAGGGCTACTCAGAGAAACCCTGTCTCGAAAAACCAAAAAAAAAAAAAAAAAAAAAAAAAAGAAGAAGAAGAAGAAGAGATGCTCTGAGGAGAATGAGATCCTTTTGGTAGGAGTAGACATTGATATGATTGAGCTATGATCGTCTCCAGTCTTGGCTCTTATTAGTGATGTAGCAGGGAAGGCAGTGGCTAGGTGTTCTCAGGAGGTGATATTGCAGCTGCTGTAATGTCAGGTCAGAGGACTTGGTCTAGGTCTACATTCTGAAGCTTCTGGAAAGCCTCCCCTTGGTGAAATCTGAGGTGATAGGCAGAAAGGAACTATTTTAGGTTTGTTTTGTTTGAGCTTAGTAAATCACATGATGAAATAGTTTTGATGGGAACTAGTCTCAGAGTCGCACAAAGTGATGATAGGGAAAGAACAGAGGTGGTCAGAAGTGAGACAACAGATCAGAAGGCAGCCTTGGGAGGGAACAAATGGTATTACTGAGATTCAGTGATGACAAGGTGACGTCTGCTGCGTAGCCACTGACAAAGGCTCTTAGTGCCCCAACCTTCCACATCTCTGTGATATCGAGGAAGTTTCCAAAGCAGTTGAAGTGTGAAGAGGAAGTAGGAAGCAGAGGCTGTCTTAGGTGGATGGGTGCTGGTGAGTAGGGGTCATATCCTCAGTGGTCTCTTCTCTGAGTGTTACCCTAGAGAAGAACCTGTTTGTTCTTCCTGGTCTGATGAGAACAGTTTCCTGCCCGGTTGAGCAATCCTTTATCTTATAGCTCTAGGTACACTAGGATGCTATCTGAAATCCATTTGTTCCATCACCTCCTTTCAACTTCATTTTCTGTCTCTATGCTTCTGTTTCTTAGGACAGATTATTTGACTCACAAGCCCATTAAAGGGATTAATTTGACTTAGAAATACTTATTTTTAAATAGTTTGTTTCATTAGGCTTTTTATTTTTATTTTTTTTAGATAGAGTCTCTGCCTTGCAGGCTGCCTTCAAACTTCGAAGGTCCCCTGTCTCAGGCTCCTGGGCGCAAGTCATGGTTTGAGGTTGGTGGTTCTGATATGCAGATTGGCTGTATACCAGGCACTATTCTAAGCACTGGGAACGTAGCAGAGAACATGATTAAAATCTTCCCTTTATAGAGCTTATTTCCTAGGAATTTAGGGACTTACTGTTAATAAACAAGAAAGTACTGAATATGAGAGTTAGCGAGAAGTATAAAAAGGAAAATAAAAGTAGGCGTGGTGGGTAGGTGGCTTTAAGGTGACAGATTTCTGTCTTTGATACCGGGTATTGAATGTGGGGTCTCCCACATACTAGACAAAGTCCATACTACTGAGCTACATCTCCAGCTCTGGGTTTCTCTTTTATTTGTTATTTTATGTATATGTATTTGACATTTTACCTGTGTATATATTTATGCACTATATATGAGCCTGATGCCTGTAGAGGCCAGAAGATGGGATTAGCTCTCCTAGAATTGGAGTTATAGATGGTTGTGAGCCACAATATGGGTGCTTGAATTTAGATCCTCTGGGAAAGCAGCCAGTGCTCTTAATCACTGAGCCATCTCTCCAGTCCCTCAGTTTCTTATTTTAATTAATTAATGGTTTTTTGAGACAGGCTTTCTTTGTGTTGTCCTGGAACTCTGCTCTGTAGATCAGGCTGGTGTCAAACTCAGAGATGTGCCTGACTCTGTCCCTCTGCGTGCTGGGATTAAAGGTGTGTACTACTACTGCCCATCAGGTTTCTTTTTTAGAATGGAGATTTAGGGCTGGTAAGATGGTTCAGTGGGTAAGAAAGCTTGTACATAAGCCTGATGACCTGAATTTTGTTCCTAGGATTCACAGGGGAGAGGGAGAGAGCTGACTCCCAGATATCCTACTCAGACCTCCACTTATATTCTCTCTCTCTCTCTCCCTCTTTCACTCCCTCTTCCCTCCCCCCCCCCATTCACAGTGAATTTAGATGGATAGATGGATGGGTGGATAGATGGATGGGTGGAAGAAAAGCCAAGCATAACATTCAGGAGGCTGAAGCAGAAGGAATGGAGATTAGCCTGGGCCATTAAAGAGAAACTGCTTTAAAGTAAAATATGGGAAAGTCAGACAAAACTCCCAGATGAAAGCTATCTGATGGTGAGAACTGGCTGTGTGTCTGAGGAGAGGGTGGTCAGCATGGAGAAAAAAAGCAAATGGCGACACCTTGAAGGTCAGAGTGCTTAAGAAGACAGGAAGGTATGAGTGCAGGGACACCTTAGAGATTGACACAATTGGTCTGAACAGGAGTTTATCCAGGGTGAGAATTACTGATTAAGGGTTAAATAAGCCCTTAGCACTGAATAGAGATCCAATGGTTAGTGTGAGCAGGCACTGTAAGCCCCTGGGATGGAAAGCCTTTGGTAGGGTCTTGTGATCTTGTCAGGGATGCTGGGAACCTTTCAGGTAACAAAAATTCTTTTCAGTTTGTATACTTTTTCTAATCTGATTACCTCACCTTGGGACCTCTGTTTCTTTATTTATAGAGTGGCTTAAATGTAATGAGTTCCTGGAATCTCTGACAGGCTTTTGTGTTTCTCATGTTGAAAAAAAAGCCTCTAATCTAGAAAGATATACTAGAACAATGTTTTCTAATCCTGGTTTTACAACACTAAGGTGTGTCATAATTATGACAAGAGCTATAGTCAATGTCAGTACGAAGCTGGAGGAAAATTTATGCCATGTTGGGAAGTGGGAAAAATTACTAGAAGCTCAGAGCTTTTAGTACAGGGCATCTTGGTCTCAGAAGCAGGCAGGAGCCTGAGAGCTTTGTGTGCTAGTTGTGGCTCACCTACTACTAAGTTTCTTGCATAGTGAGGGCAGAGTTCGTACATCAGATTCAGAGTCTGTGATTTCAGTGACTTGGGAGAACCAGCCAGCCTGGATCAGTAAAGCCTTGAGTCTGTAAGCCCCTTCTCTGCAGCCAGATTGTTTATTCTCACCAGACACTCTCTGGTTAGTAGGCCAGAGCCCCATGGCTGGAGACACTAAGGTTCCTTTGGAGTAAATAACCAGGTACTTTCAGAATTTATTCACCACTGGACAATAGACCCAATACCTACTAGTACCTCTTCAGCTCTCAGCCCCTGGCTTTTGTCCTAATTTTGATGTTACACTTTCTTTTGGTTCATGTTTTGTTTGTTTGAGACAGCAAAGGACAGAAGGTGGATTAATACAGATTAAAGAAATAGCCAGGCATAGGGGTGCATGCCTTTAATCCAAGCACTTGAGAGGCAGAAGTAGAAGGATCTCTATGAGTTAGAGGCTGGCATGGCTACTTAGCAACTTCCAGGTCACCCAGGAAGAAAACAAAAACAGAAATTAAAGAGATGAATCCTTCTTTCTTCTTTTTCTTTTATGGATTGCCTTGATGTTGTTTGTATTCTGATGTTAATTCTGCTTCCTTAAAAGGGGTTCTCCCCCCACCCCAAATGAACATTGATCTCCTGTGAACCTTTTCTCCATTTTAACTGATCAAATAAAGGCTAGAGCCTGTGATTGGGCAGTGGAGGAGAAAAAATGGGATGGGAGGTCTTAGGGAGTGGGGGGCAGGTGGAGAGAGAAGAGGGAGAGGGGAGGACAAGGAAATAGTGGGGGAAGCAAGATGGAACAAAACCACGTGGCCAGGAGAAACTACAAGTAGCAAAGGGGAGTAAGTTTGTATAGCGCTAAATCTGCCCAAGCTAGATGGATAGATAACTCTCTGTTTATATAAGTGTAATAACTAGGTTGTATTTTTTTTTTATACAGGCTTATTGGGATTGGAAACTACTGTTACATTTTTACCCTCTAGACAGTTTTTTTTTTTTTTTTTTTTTTGGTTTTTCGAGGCAGGGTTTCTCTGTATAGCCCTGGCTGTCCTGGAACTCACTCTGTAGACCAGGCTGGCCTTGAACTCAGAAATCCTGCCTCTGCCTCCCAAGTGCTGGGACTAAAGGCGTGCACCACCACCGCCCGGCAGATGTGTTTTATTAAAAGGAAAAAACAAACAAAAAACCAACAAGAGCAACAAAACCCTTTAGTAAGAAAGCATGATTAACTTTGGTAGTGATTCAAGCTCTTAAATCTTTCAGGAAACAGGATACAGGCAAGGACATAGGCCGCTACAGGCAGTTCTTGGTGGCAAGTAAGTTTTACACAAGTTCCCCTAATGATTGTCACCACCATGCTGGGCTAGGTAGAAGGGAACAGGGTTGGGGCTGGAAGTTTGGCCTTTGTGGGACCAGCTTTGAATTCAGAGGCTTTCCTCAGGGTTGTACTTCTGCTGGGATAGTTGTTACTAGTTACTAGTTTTCTTAAGTTCTTTCTGTACTTTTAACATTTATCTTTAAACCCATTTACAAAGTATTTTGTTTTTCTTCTTTCCATAGGTGGTGATTGGACTCTAGACCATGTGCCTAGGTAGTTTTTCCTTTCTCCGAAGCTCTACTACCCCAGCAACGCTCACCACACCCTTGTTTTGAGAACCTCACTAAGGTATGATGTCCAGGTTGACCTCAGTTGGCCTTGAAGAGCTGAATTTGGCTACAAGAGTGCTTTTATTGTTCATTGGTTTTTGGTTTGGTGGTAAAATACTACAAAGTCTTCTGATTTTAAATGTCCAGTAGCATTAAGTAATTTGCAGTTGTGCAGCCTTCACCACCATTCATCACCCAGCTCTGTTCATTGGACAACTGTCTACCCCCATGTTCTCAGCAACTTTCATTCAACTTTCTCTCTGTGGATTTGCCTGCTTTTGGGATGCCATGTAAATAGAATCACTCAATATTTGTCTTTCTGTATCGTCACTAATATCATGTTTCAAGGTTTGTTCACACTGTGGTATGTCTGAATCTTCTTATCTTCCCCCACTCCTTTCCTTCCTTCAGTGATATGAATAGAAACAAGACTGTCTCCATGCTAGGCAAGCGTTCTACCGCTGAGTTAAGTCCCTAACATCCATCCTTTTCAGGCTGAATACCATTCCAGTTTTTATATTTGGCATTTTGTTTATCAGTTCATTCATTGATAGATGCTTGAGTTGCCCTATTTTTGGATATTGAAATTTGTGGCTGCTATGAATGAACATGTAACTGTTTTAAGGCCTTGGAGAGAGAGAGACAGAGAGAGAGAGAGAGAGAGAGAGAGAGAGAGAGAGAGAGAGAGAGAGAGAGAGAAATGTGTTTATTTTGAGGCAAGATTTTGCTGTGTAGCCTAAGCTAGCCTTGAACTTGACTTTCCTGCCTTAGCCCCTTAAATAGTGAGATTAAAGGTCTGCATTCTCATGCTTGACTCATATACCTAGAAGTGTATTTCTGGATCACTTGGTATTCTTTTAAAGTTTTTTTGAGGAATTTTCCATAGTGGC
>JADRCD010214214.1:0-27278 GCA_019843815.1 Montemys delectorum | reverse complement strand
TCCCCAACTTGCTTCTTGGTCATGATGTTTGTGCAGGAATAGAAACCCTGACTAAGATAGGTGTTTTGATTATTATATGACAGGAGGAATTTCTTTTCTGATCCAATTTATTTGGTATTCTGTAGACTTCTTGTATATTCATGGCCATCTCTTTCTTGAGGTTAGGGAAGTTTTCTTCTATAATTTTGTTGAAGATATTTACTGGTCTTTTCAGTTGGAAATCTTTGCTCTCTTCTATACCTGTTATCCTTAGGTTCAGTCTTCTCATTGTGTCTTGTATTTCCTGAATATTTTAGGTTAGGATCTTTTTACATTTTGTATTTTCTTTGGTTGTTGTGTCAATGTTTTCTATGATATCTTCTACTCCTCAGATCTCTCTTCTATCTCTTGTATTTTCTTGGTGATGCTTACACCTATGACTCCGGATCTCTTTCCTGGGTTTCTTCTCTCCAGAGTTGCCTACCTTTGTAATTTCTTTAATGTTTCTACTTCCATTTTTAGATCATGGATGGTTTTGATCAATTTCTTCACCTCTTTGGTTGTGTTTTACTGTAATTCTTTCAGGGATTTTTGTGTTTCCTCTTTAAGGGCTTCTACTTTTTTACCTGTGTTCCCCTATATTTCTTTAAGGTAGTTATTTATATTCTTCTTAAAATTCTTCTCTCAGCCTCAGGTGATGTGAATTTAAATCCATATCTTGCTTTTCTGGTGTGTTGGGGTATCCAGGACTTGCTATGTTGGGAGAATTGTTTTCTGATTATGCCAAGTAGTCTTGGTTTCTGTTGGTAAGATTCTTGCCTTTGCCTTTTGCCATCTGGCAATCTCTGATGTTAGATGTTCTTGTTGTCTCTGACTGGAGCTTGCTCTACCTTTGGGTCTATAAGCCTCTGTCAGCACTCCTGGAAGACCAGCTCTCTCCCGGAGGAACTTGTGTGTAGAGGACTCTGGAATAGGCCAGGCTCTGGGTGCAGATGGCAACTGGAAGGATACTGTCCCAGGTCCTCCACTGTTCTTGTGGCCTATGTGCTCCTAGCAGCCCTGCTCCAGACAGTTATTGGAGAGAAAGTGGCTATCTCACCTCCGAGCCCAGGAGTTAAAGCACTCTTGGGAGAACAGGTCTCTCCTGGCAGGACCAGTGCACTGTGGGTTGTGGAACAGCCTTAGCTCTTGGGTCCAGATGGCAGAATGGAAGGATCATTTAGAAATCTTTACATTTATCTTTAATTTTATATATTATATTTTATATAATGAATAATTGTTGAATTTATATAATCAATTTAGCTACAGTGAATTAACACATATAAATTTGTTGATGTCAACTAAAAATGTAAGATCTCTAGTGTCAATCAATAAGTTTTGTAAATCTGTAAATACAACAGTTATGATAATATGATCTGAAAACCAGGCCCAGGTCCACTACATCTTCACTATGCCAGTATCCTTTCTCAGATTTATCTACATGTTTTACTAGAGATCATTTAATGACAAATATTATTTCAGAGAGTTGAAATGAGGTTAAATAATTTATCTTACTTCAATAAGTTAAATCGAGATTGAGGAAAGGAAGCAACATACTATATTAGAGGAAAACTTTTTAAAGAAACTGAAAATAGAAATATTATCACATAATTACAGAATTTCTGGTTACATATCAGAAGAAAGGAAAGATATGGAAACAGCATAAGAGAAGTCAGTTGATGGATGGATGCACTAACCAAGATACAGACATGATGCAGAGATCTAGTTTTTTCTTCATAAAACAATATAGAATCATATTATTTGTGGAAAATGAATGAAATTGGAGATCACTTGTCTAAGGGACTGACAGACTAAGACAAATACAATGAAGGAAGACTAACAATATAAACACAGAAGGGAAAGGGGTCATATTTGTAAAGAACTGTTCATCAGATGAGAAAGGGAGACAGCATAATGGAGTGAAATTGAATATTCATGCTGCATTAGCATACTTATGAAAATGTCATAATAAACCTCTTTTTCTCTAAAATTAATTACATGGTAATAAAATATGAAGGAGAAAATATTTAAAAGCTAAATAGAAAAGCAAAGGTTAAACACCCCAAATGAACATTTGTTAACTTAAAAATACAGTATCTGAATTGTTTAAATCATTTAAAAGTGAAACATAAAATGTGCTGCAATATTTATTCACTTATGAAATGAAAACAAATGTACCTTTAGAAAATTTATGTAGAAACAATAACTGTGTATAAGTTTCAAATACTTTTATAACTTCAAAATTGGAAGTATTAATATTTTATAATACATAGCAGAGCAATTGATTTTTTAAAATTAATGTTTATACCTTTTTTTAATGACATCAGCACATTTAATAGCAAAACCCTCATTTAACAAGAGAATATTATTAAATGTTGATTTTTTCTGAATATTATAAGTATATTATTATTTATATTCTTGAAAAATCATAGGCTAATAAAAATAAAGAGTATCTAAAATGAAAAAAATAAAAATAAGTAGCTTATGGAGATAAATTATCTGGCTTGATGACCAGAGAAGAGGGATGCTAGAGGGATGAGGTAGGAGTGAGTAAGTAGGTGAGGGAGCACCTTCTTTGAGGCAAAGAGGATGGGGATGGAGTCGGGGTGGTTGTGGAGGGGAGACCAGGAAGGGAGATAACATTTAAACTGTAAACAAATAAAATAATTAATAAATGTAAAAAAGAAAATGGAAAAATTTGGGAAATGGTAAATTGGAATGAAATTCAGTAACAGAACACTTACCTAGCATACAGAAAGCAATAAGCTCTCTGGATAATACTGGTTGTAGCATTTGTTCATGAATATACTTATAAGCATTCAGAAGATAGTTTGGAATTACATCTTTTTAAACAACTGTAAAAAATGCCTATCATAGGCCTAAAAACTTGTCAGCTGCAGGTTTGTTTGTTGGAATTACAGTACATTGAAAAAGTTTCTATTCAATTTCAGGATAATTAAAAGAAAAACGGAAATTTAAATATAGAAAATTTAAAAATAGTAATTTAAGAATGTATCCTTTTCATAAGAGATAGCAATTGTACATAAGCAATCATTAAGAAGATAATTATTATACAAGGTGATTCTCCCAGAAGCCCAGGAATGAGGGACCAATGTTCTCAAGAACTCTTCACCAGTATATCTGTAATTCAACACACAAAAATATATGTCAAAGTTTATTCTGTATATTAACTGCTACTTCCTTTTAAAACTCATAGTTTTTAACATGCTCTTTTATATTTAATAGATAGTAGGCATGATATACTTAAAATATTTTATATGTTTCGCCAATCAGTCAAAACTACTTGAATCAGGTGCTTCAGTTAATTTAAAAAAAAACAATGCATAGTGATGTAGCTGCCACAACTACTGGAGAGCAGAGAGGAAATAGGCCTAATATGTTTGGGGAGTTTTCAGAGTCATACTGTGATCCAACTCTGTAGAGTTCACACATCAATCATTTCTAAGTCTACAATGCTGCTCTCTACAAAGGGCAAAGGCATGGATCAAGTATTGCTACTCCTGAAGCAGAAAACCTCAGCTTTCTAGTTCTAAGGAGATAAAAGTTTTATCAGCATTGTGCTGACACAATAGACGGTCATGCACAAGAACAGAAGCCTGGGTTTCTAGAGCTGGGACCAGAGGCGATCAAGAGTTGCTACCAGGAGTCAGTGAAGTGCAGTCTGCTCCTGTACTAAGACTGAAGTGACAGTCACGATGCTTAGCTATAGGACATCCCCAGCAGCACTGGTGACAGACTGAGCCTGTGGTAGCAGTGGGAGCCCAGCAGTGTACAGTGGGTCCAGATTAAAATAGAAGCTGCTGCTAAAAATTCTACATACACCTCCAGTTGCTGCCTCTCTCACCACCCCTGTGACTCTCTGTTCTCTTGTATCTGCTAGGATTTATCAGATTACAAATCTTATGAAAGAGCAGATTTCTTCATCTTGCGAAGACAAACCTATGAGTAGGCAGTCTGTGGACGGCCTCTTCTGGTTTCCCTTTACCATTCATGTCCACCTGACCAGAAACTGGTAAGGAAGTTGTATTAGAAAGAGCCCAGGCTACACTACAGGAGAGAAGATGTGAGAAATAAAACCTCTCCCCAAACAGGTTTTCTTATCAGTAAATCAAAATGCAAACTTTTCACTGCTTTTCTTCATTATTATTTGAATATTCATGAGAGACATAATGTAAGACAATTTTTTTCAATGCCTTCCCTTTTTACCTTGGCTTTCCCTGGTAATGGAACGTAAAGTATAAAGCAAAGGAACCATTTCTGCCACAAGTTGCTGTGGTCATTGCATTTTACTACAGCTATAGAGAGGAAACCAAGGAAATAGAAAAAGAGATGCCATTTGAAGCAAGATATGATAGAACCTTCTGTTTTTCAATCAGGGTGCTGTTATTTTTAATGTTTAATTGCCCTGGCTTGGGACCCAAGAATGCCTGACTCCATCAGTTTTCTTTGGTTTTGATCTTAGAACAAAACATTTTATACAATGATGATTATGCATACTTTTGGGGTTATACATTTAATAGTTGTACTTCATCAATTTGAACAATTTTACCACATTCTAGTCTTTCATAGCTTTATCTTGGACTTGTTTTGTTTATTATGACAAACTTTTCTTAGTTGGTGTCATCATAGTGTTACTCTTTGTTTTGTTAATGTATTGGTTACTATTAGATATTTAAGTAGCCATGTGTTTCTTTCAATTCATACTATTGCTGGTATAAGTCCAGCACATTCTGTGTATTTAGAAGTGATATATGCCCAGTCAGTGCATGGTTTTCTCCAAGTAAGTGTTTAAGGACACATTAGCACATAGTAAAAACTGTTCATCTTTTGAATCAATGGTATAGTGGCCCAAACTTATCATTATTCAAGCAATTTCCTTACCTTCTATTTTTTTTTTTAGTAGAGTTCATTCATTTGTTTGTTTTATTTTATTTATTTATTTATTTATTTATTTATTTATTTTTATACTCCATATCCCATTACCCTCTTGGTCCCCCCTCTAACTGTTCCATATACCATACCTGCTCCCCACCCCTCTCTGTCTCCACAAAGATGTCACCACTACCTACCCCTCTCCCCACCAAGCTTCTAGACTCTCTAGGGCCTCCAGTCTCTTGAGGGTTAGGTGCATCTTCTCTGAACGTATACAATACCAGCAGTCTTCTGTTGTATATGTGTTGGGGGCCTCATATCAGCTGGTGTGTGCTGCCTGGTTGGTATAAAGCGTTTGAGAGATCCCTGGGGTCCAGATTAATTGAGACTGCTGGTCCTCCTAGAGGGTCACCCTCCCCCTCAGCTTCTTGCTGCCTTTCCCTCATTCAACCACAGAGGTCAGCAGCTTCTGTCCATTGGTTGGGTGCAAATATCTGCATCTGACTCTTACAGCTGCTTCCTGGGTCTTTCAGAGGTCAGTCATGCTAGGTCTCTTTTTGTGAGTTCCCCATAGCCTCAGTAATAGTGTCTGAACTTGGGACCTCCCTTTGAGCTGTATCCCACTATGAGCCTGTAGCTGGACCTTCTTTTCCTCAGACTCCTCTCCATTTTCATCCCTGCAGTTTTTTCAGACAGGAACAATTACGGGTCAGAGTTTTGACTATGAGTTGGCAATCACATCCCTCACTTGATGCCCTGACTTTCTGCAGGAGGTGGGCTCTACAAGTTCCCTCTCCATACTGTGGAGTGTTTCATCTAAGGTCCCTCCCTTTGAGTCATGAGAATGTCTCACCACCGTCCCCTATCTCTGGGGCATTCTGGACAGCCATTTGTTAATTTACCCTTCTCTTTCTGTAATTATTTCATTGAAAATCAATGTTCAAATTTACTGATTTCATCCTCACATTTGTAGATTCAGTTGTCTTTTATGTTTCTTCAAAAGCAGATTCTTTTATTGCATTTCCAGATTTTCCCACTTCATCTAATCTATGTCACTTCTCAGTCTGCACTTGCTACTTTTATATATTTTTGTCCATTTTTTTCTATTTTTGAAGTCAGGTGGGGGTGGGGGTGGGAGGAGGGGATATCCTCATGGAGACAGAGGGCAGGGAGGAGATATGAGGATGTAGTTATTCTATTTTAATAAAATAAGTAATTTGATTGTTTTATTGCTTTGAGGAGACAACTGAAATTTTCACATGCATATTTTTAAATACATTATGGCTTCTCAATATATCATCTGTCTCATATGCTTTGATAAGGGTTTTACATTAATTTTCTCACTGTAATTCTCACAATGACCCTGTTAAGCAGGCATTGTCACTAGCTATGAATCACACAATTGGTTCAGAAAAAGGAGGACATATAATTATTCAGCAGTACATTGATATTTGTCTGTTACTGGCATCTTTTCTTCTTTTTTAATGCACCCATCTAGGTAAGGCATAAGGAAGTTAATTCTACTGACTGCTTTACCTGGAATTAATGCTCACCACTGGCAAGAGTACATTGTAACTTAAGGATTATTGACTATATTTCACTTAACATATCCATGTTTGGAAGGCTTGAGCCACATGTGCCTCACTGAGCACTGGCTGCTTCATATTTGCTGTACATTCTATTTGGACCTGTTGTAGTTCTAATGCTCCTGCAAGAATCATTATGTCTACTGGATGGTTTGGCTGTCCTAAACCACTTACCTGAGGAATCCCAACTAAGCCGCCCTTTCATGGCAACAACTGCTGTAGAGGGATTGGTGTCTGCAAGGTGGGAGTACTGATTATTTTTCTGGAGACGTCTATGTTCTGAAGATAAATGTTCCTTGCTGATTTTCTACTAAAGGTTTTAGTTGTTTTTTTTTTTTTTTCTTAAATTCAAACTGTGGATATGCTGAGGAGGAATAGCAGCACCCAGTACGACACAATCAATTTCAGTTGAATCTTCTGTTTCTCAGTCTTGGGAACAGTCTTGTATCCCAAGAAGGTCAGGGACTACCATGAGTCTGAAACCAGTCATTTCAATTAGCCATGTGAGGCCTGTCTTTCTTTACATTTGAGGATAGAAAAGTGATAATGACCTGCTTATAAAATAGTAGGATCTTCTCATGTCTGAGGATGATATTTTAGAGAATGAAATTTTTATGGGATGTAGAGAACCTAGGCAGGACAAAGGAATAGATTATCAGTAATACTTCTTCTCAAATTTGTGGCCATTCTTTAGGTCAGCTTTTGTACTCATCAGTGCATCTAGTGATTTTTCAAGCTTTTCCTCCTCCCTCTACTACTAACATTCCTATCCCTCCATAACATCATTTATAGTTTTCATGTCCCAGTTTTCTTTTTGGAGAAATTTATACTGAAAAATATTTATTATTTTAGTTATATATGTATATATGTAGACATAAATGCATCTGACCAGCAATTTGAAAGTCAGAACCCATGGAGCTCAAATTATAGCAGATAAGAGCTGTTCAAACTGGATGTTCACACTGAACTCCAGTCTTGAGCAAGAACAGTACATACTTTAACCACTGAGTAACCATTCTAATCCAAGACTCTCCATTTTATTTTTCCTGTTTTCCTTACCATTACTTTTTATTTGGTTCTTTGAGTTTTAGTTTGTACATAATGTTTCTTTTAATTTCAGGTGCAGTTCCAGGCTGTTGATTTGAAAACATCCTTTTCTTCAAATAAGCTGTCTGAACATGTTTCTTTACTGATTTAGCTGTATCTTATTAATTTCAATATCTAATTCTAGAAATGATTTCTCCCTTGACTATATTTTCATAAGTAGTTTTTTAAATTTCCATGTATCTTAAATTTTTCAAAATCTATACTATGATAAATCTATAGGACTCACAGTCAACACAGAATAAATTAGAATTTGTGTCAGGTAAAGGTAGATATTGGAAGCATAATAAAAGGACTTAAAACTCAAACATCTCTAAAACTAACAGGACAGATTCTATAGTATTCTATAGACTGATAATAATTCAGGTTTAGAGTTCCCTGGCCGATGACTACAGTTAGGGACTTGTTCCACCTTGAGAAGTTCAATCAAGTCCACACTTCTGTTCATTCTGGCCCCTCATTCTGTGGTTCTAACCTTAGTGCCATCTCACCTTAATGTGTTCTTCTCTGTAACTCCTACTACCGAGTGACATTACAGAGTATTACAAAGTTGTCAAAATGCTTGTCAGTCACCATAACATTCATTGGGCTTCACTATCCTGGTTTGGAGGTTCCCAATTTACCATTACTCAAACATATAAATACTTGTTTTTGAAGATGTAGATTGAACCCTTAAGTTACAATGCCTTTCACCTTAATTAAAATCTAAACAGTGTACCTTAAGTTTTCTCACCAAAGCATCAACTCTCAAATTTATATCTCACTGGAGTATTGAAGAATTTTCCAAACCAAATATAGGTTCCTTTTAGACAGTTTCTCTAATTTACCTAAGCCTTGTAGAAACATTTTGTTTAAAAAAAAAAAAAAAAAAAGGAAAAGTGAGGCTATTATCTGTCTCTGCTTTAATATTCTCCTCATGTAAATACCCTGGTTTACTACTCAAAATTATTTATTTATTGTAGAAATGCATTATAATCCATTTTAGTAACACAAATTTCGTATCACACATTGTCTTTCTTCCAGTGTACTTAATGAGCATGTTCTTCTTTTTGGTTTGCTGTTTCACTCAAGCTCTTTTAGAACTTCTTATTTCTGTTTTTCCTCCCATGAGGAGACATGATTGTTTAAACTGTTGAAAATTTCATTTTCTCAGACTGGCCGATTTTTGAAAAATTTTAAAGGTGAGGGAGATGCGATTGGGGATTTTTTGGAGGGGAAACCAGGAAAGGGATAACACTTGAAATGCACATAAAGGAAATATCTAGTAAAAAAGATTTTTTAAAAAAGTATGAGTGCAGAATAAAAAGTTAAAACTACTCTTACTACATTTGAAGAGGACACGCTGATACACTAGCGTTCAGTCAGCTTTCTATGAGTATCAGATAGTGTATGTTCACATGTATCTACCATTAAAGTAAAATTAACAGCATTCCACTTTTTATTTAATTTATCAGATGTTAATGTTTGTATCATTAACTCCATAAAATATATTCCCTATTCCAATTTCCTTGTGCTAGTTTCCTTGGTCTGTTTTCCTTTTGCTCTGTTTATTTTTCTTTGTTAATAACAAAGTTGCTTCATTGAAATAACTAAATTTAAGGGAATTTCAAAACTCATTAATGGACTTCCTCACTTATAAAGTAATTCCCTTGAAAGAACTTCTTACATTGTCTAACTATTATTTTTACTTTAAGCAATTGTATTTGTTTCTTGAAGTTACTAAACCATCTCCAAAAACTCTTTAGTATACTCTAATTAAACTATCTCCCTTCTATTACCTATACATCTTATTTCACTATAGGTATTGTAGTTTTGAACAACCTAAATATAGTTTAGAGTGTGTGCAGTGGTCACATATATGTATGAAAATTCTGTGATTATTGTGTATTCTTTCCTCTTTCCTTTGCAGGAGTATGTTTTCAAGTTTTCAATTATAGCAGGCTGAACTCAATTCCATATTGAAACATTAAGCTCTGTAGTAGACTGTAGCTCCATCCCTCTATGAAGAGATAACTTCTAGTTCAATAATCTACCTCCATCCCCAAAGCTTTATTTTCTGGTTAGTAGTGAGAGTAAATCATTGCTCTGGCAAAGTAAAATGTGTATGTACCTTATCCTAATGAGTGTAGGTAAATTAATTTCATGGTTGTCTTGTTTCTTTCCAGAAAACTTTGAATACATGTATGAATATTTAGTAGAAAAAAGACTACATAAAAATCTAGGTTACTATTTTTAGTATAAATTTTCAGCATATATTTTTCCTGAATATATTTACATGTGTTTAATATATTATTTTTAAATTTCATAAATGAATATTATATTGCAACACTGACCTCTCACCAACTCCTTCCATGTACGCAAATACTTTCTCTAATGTATGACCACTTATTCTTTAATTATCACTTTTTTATACACACATACATACACACTCCCTAGGGCCCACTTCCTATCAAGTATCTGATCCTTAGGAACTTTAGCAGTATCACTTATAGACTCCATCTCATGAAGGGAACTGAGTTACCAAATGTGTAAGGATGTTGAACATTTTTAAAAGTTTTCTTTTCAATCACTTTTCTCATTTTTGGTAAACACTATACTCTGCTAAGAAAATCTGTCCAATACTCTTCAACTTAGTTTTGGGCAGATTCTTGAGAAAATGGCAATAAGCAGACACTTTCTTTATCAAAAAAATCACAAAAGCATGTATGAATATTTATACAATTTATTTCATTTTCATTGATTTATAGATTATATTGTGATTAGCACACAAACATTGTACAGTAAATGCTCAAGAATGGTACCAGTATCTGCAAAAGTTTAAATATAAGTAGAATATTATAAGAAACACTCTCTTAGGCTTAACATGCATACTGTCTTTCACAAAGCTCTGTGTAGTTAAAAGTGGGCCTTTAGACTGCTGATGTAAAAAGGTTCTTTGTACAACTAAAGCAATCCCTAATTGCAGAGAACAAGAATATACATATATTGTATGTGACTATATATATACATATATTATATATATTCATATGAAGATATAGTATCTAGATATCTAAGAGAGAAACTTAATCATGACAATTTTTTATTTATATCATATTACATGTGGGCTATCACATTCTAAGCCAGTGTATATTATTATATACAATGAGCAAGTATTTCTTTAGTTACTCATGATTCATAGAGTTCAATATTATAAAACTATTAATGTTCTTTGTAACCAAAGGATGATATGGCTTTAACATATTAAATTCTCTATTTTATAATCTAATTTATATGCAAACAAGCCTATAGATATAATTTCTTAATTTAGTTGCTACAACCATTTAAGAAATTGAAGTTCTATTAAAAAGAACTCTGAGCAGCATGATATTTTATATAACATATGAATTTTAATTTAAGAATCATATCATAAACCTAACGAAAACAAAAATAAAGGTGTGCATAATTAAATTTTTATAGAATAAGGGCTCAGAGCATGGAATGACATATCTCAAATATCTATAGGACACGTTACCAAATCTAACCTCTGTTTTGCACTGTGAATTAAGTTTTAGGATCAATCCTATTTATTATCATGGTTGTGGATTAATCAGGATATTTTTCCTGAAGGAAGACTGACTCATTAACACTCTATTCCCTAAGAGATCAATTTTATAAAGGGCAGTATAATATACCATGGGTTGTTGTACTAAAAAAAGAAATTGTCCCTGATTACTATCAGGCACATGTAATGATTCACAGTTGTCAACACATCTTAATTGCACTCTGGTGTTCATATATACTGTCAAAAACCTAAAGTACTGGGGCTGGAGAGATGTCTCAGTGGTTAAGAGGACCAACTGCTCTTCTGAAGGTCCTGAGTTCAATCCCGAGCAACCACATGGTGGCTCACAACCATCCATAAAAAGATCTGACTCCTTCTTCTGGAGTGTCTGAAGACAGCTACAGTGTGCTTACATATAATAAATAAATAAATCTTTAAAAAAAAAAAAAAAAAGCAAACCTAAAGTACCTAGAGACTAGGTATTAGAAATGAGTTTTGTGACTCTTTATAGCAAAAAGAGAGAAACCAAGCAAAAGAGTGAATTCAATGAACTAAGTCTGGACTGGAGTCTTCTGTGCCATTGGGAGAAGAAACTCACTATTTCAGTTCAGTTGCCTTGGGGTAGACCGTGAGTACTTATTTTCTCCATTCATGTCACACTGTGACAGTTTATGCTTCAGGGGGAGGACTACATAGTAACCAGTATAGTGTGACTTTGTCCTCTTCTTCCAAAGAGAGTACAAAGGGGCACCTAGATTTTGAACTCCAAGAAAATGTTCCTTCTCCTGATAATTCTAGATTCCCAAGTTTCCACTAAATCGGTGGCTTTATTTGTGAATTCTAGTGTGTCTTTCTTTTCATCGTCATTTGCTCCTATTAATAGGTGAGAGACCTGCAAATGGATGAATGAGATCTCTGATATATGTAAAGCTGGAAACAAACTCTATTGAAGGAAAGTATACTGAGGAAACCACTGTGATCCCTCTACATAAGATCTACTTTATTAATGGAGTGTTTGTTGTGAGTCTCACCAAACGTTTCTGCTAGCATCAAACCTGTTGCCTTTATTGATATACTATTTTTCCTCTAATTTTTTCTACCCATTTTCAAACTACATATTTCCAATAATGGAAACAGCTACTTCTGACATCCTCTCCTTCAAAACTAGGTAATATATTTGACAATCTTGAAGTCAGTAACCAAAGAATATAGGGAAATCTATATCAATAAACAATTACCTACTACACTACACTGGCTGGAAGTCGACGATAAGTACTTTGTTTCCACCTGAAAAGAGGTTGTCTTGAAAACAAGAAAACTCACAAAGATTGGAGAAAATGGAATATTGTTGTAGATGGCTCTCAAATATCTAGATCCAATTATGCTAAAAAAAAAAAAAAAAACTGGCCATTCTGTCTGTCTGAGTCTGTGTCTATGTGTCTGTTCTGACTTCTGTCTTCTGAGTTCATCTAAATTAAACCAGGCTGAAGCTACCATTTTGTCTCTGATTATAAATTCTGAATAATAATTGGATTAGACATAATCTTCACAACCTATAGATCACTTTACTAACTTTTTCTTTTGGTGTTATTTCTCTTTATACTAAACAAGTGGAAAAGTAGAAAAGAGGTGTATAGCTCCATAAACATGAACTACCATGAACTTTATCAGCAAATTATGTTGGTATAGGAAAACATATATTGAGATGGAGTCTCTTTTATTATATTTCATTTTATGTGTATGTGTATATTTGTGTGTATATGCACACATGCATATATCCCTAGGACTGTAGTCAGGCATGAGTGTGTGACTATCAATTGTCAAGTATTTAAAATAATTTCTATATCCCACCATGAGGTCTGCATGGATTGAACATAGGTTGCAATATTTAATGGCACACATCTTTACATAATGTGCCATCTACTGGGCCAGAATAGAGTTTCTTTACATACAAAATACAGACATGATTCTTAGGATTTAGGGATGGAAGCAAAGCTGTCAGAATCTTTGCTTTTGGTATGCACTTTCTATGTTATAAGGTGAATGTCATCAATGTCAAAAAAGCCTTTGCTATGCAAACACTTTTCATTATGCCTCCTTTATATTAACACCTTTATTGAAATACATAGCTAATACCTTGTAAAATAATATTAGATGTGACCCCAAAAATTCTTTTTTAAAAATTATTTATTTATTTATTTATTTATTTATTTTACACTCCATATTTTATCCCCCCACCCTCTGTCCTCCTACTTTACCACATCCAATACCTCCTTCACAAACCCCTGTTTCCACATGGATGTCCCCACCACCCACCCCACCTGACCTCTAAACTCCCTGAGGCCTCCAGTCTCTTGAGTGTTAGGTGCATCATCTCTGAATAAACAAAGACCTGGCAGTCCTCTACTGTATGTGTTGGGGCCTCATATCAGCTGGTGTATGCTGCCTGTTTGGTGTTCCAGTGTTTGAGAGATCTTGGAGGTCCAGATTAATTGAGACTGCTGGTCCTCCTATAGGAGCACCCTTCACCTCAGCTTCTTTTAGCCTTCCCTAATTGGGTGCAAATATCTGCAACTGACTCTTTCAGCTGCTTGTTGGGTCTTCCAGAGTGTGGTCATGCTAGGTCTCTTTTTGTGAATGCTCCATAGTCTCAGTAATAGAGATCTTGGGACCTCCCCAAGATCCCACTTTGGGCCTGTCGCTGGACCTTCTTTTCCTCAGGCTCTTCTCCATTTCCATCCCTGTAATTCTTTCAGACAGGAACAATTATGGGACAAAGTTGTGACTTTGGGATTGCAATGTCATCCCTCAGTTGATGTCCTGTCTTCCTGCTGGAGGTGGGCTCTGTAAATTCCAATCCATACTGTTGGGCATTTCATCTAAGGTCCCTCCCTTTCAGCCCTGAGAGTCTCTCACCTTCCAGGTTTCTGGTGCATTCTAGAGGGTCCCCCAACTTCCTACCCCTGGAGGTTGCCTGTTTCCATTCTTCCAGCTGGCCCTTAGGGCTTTGGTCCTTTTCCTTCAACCAATCCCAGAACAGGTTCCCCTCTCTCCCAACTCCCCTTCCCCAGTCTACTTTCCCTCCTAACTTCCTCCCTCCCTCCCCATTTGTGATTGCTTTCTTCTCCCTCCCAAGTCAGACTGAGGCATCCTCCCTTGGGCACTTTAGCTTGTTGACCTTTTTGAGTTCTGTGGACTCTATCTTGTGTATTCTGTACTTTTTTCCCCCCTGATATCCACTTATCAAAGAGTAGATACCATGCATGTCCTTTGTTCCTCCCTTTTAAGGAGCCACACTTTGGTCTTCCTTCTTCTTGAGTTTCTTGTGGTTTGTGGATTGTATTTTGGGTATTCCGAGCTTCTGGGCTAATATCCACTTATCAGAGAGTGCATACCACGTGTAATCTATTCTGATCATGGTTTTCCCTCCCTAATCTCTTCCAGATTCTCCCCATCTCTGCATCCCTCAAAATCTATGCCTTTTTTAAATTTCTTGAAGAAAACTATGATTTCCTCTGTAAGCAGATAACAACTAGAGATAGATTCTGGGATAGGAATAGAGGCTTGTTCTTTTTGTTTGTTTGTTTGTTTTGCTTTGTTTTTCAAGACAGGGTTTCTCTGTGTAGCTCTGGCTGTCGTGGAACTCACTCTGTAGACCAGGTTGGCCTCGAACTCAGAAATCCGCCTGTCTCTGCCTCCCAAGTGCTGGGATTAAAGGCATGCACCACCACTGCCAGGTGTAGGAGGCTTGTTCTTGTACCCTTCACAGTGCTGGGACCCCATGAGTCTTAGACTTTTGGGGGCCTTGTACATGCTGCCAGCATGTGTGAGGTCATTCGTTCTTACCCTTGCTTGATGCTCTCCTGCCCTGATTGTAAATATAAATGTTATAGATGCTTTTGCTGTGATTATGGCTCTGAATGGTTCTATTCTGATTACAAAAGTGCATTATAACCAGAGGGTTTTTTTCCCCACTTTCTTGCCCAGCTCTGAGAAATTGATCCTGAGACAGTTTCAGAGTCCCACATTTGAGAATGGGGGTAGTCACAGTTTCAAATCTCAAAAGGATCTTAATGATTATAGAATTTGTTCTCCATTTTTATTAGATAATTTGTTTCACAAAATTTGTAATAATGTGCCATTCTCTGTGCCATTTTTAGATTAACGTTCTACAACTTAGAAAAGTCTTCACTGAGTACTTAATCACTATTGCATTTTGATGTGATCCGTAGAGCAGAAGACAAGAGGATGTAAACTCCATTGAACAAAGGTAGCACACTGATGAACTTATTGTATGTATCCACTTCCTTTGAACAGAAATAAATTTCATGACTTCTACATTATAAGGGTATATTTCCCCACACTAGAAGTTTTGAATAAACTCCTCTGTGTATGCTATGTCATGAGCCACCTTGTTTTCTTTTCCAAAATAAGATAACAAGAAAATGGCTTCTTGGAAATGGCTACAGTGCACAGCTGGATGGGGATATTTATTTACAGTGGAAATGGTCAACGGATACAAGTACTGTGAACAATATTGAGTATAATACCTTCTTTGGAGTGTTCAGATAAGAGCTCTATTCATCCTTGAACCTGGTCTTGTCAGACCCTAACAGAAAGCTACTAGAGACTGTACTTGTGACATACAAATCCTCTTGTATGACAACAAAATTATAGTAATTTATTATATGAAAATAGATAGTGTATAAGTCTTTTCCTTTTATTTTTGAGATTATAAATAATTATATCATTTCTTTCTTTCCTTTCCTCCCACCAAAATTCTTATAAACATCTTTGTTCTCTTTGCAATTCACAACTCCTATGGTTATTATTGGGTGCATGACAATTATACAGATATATTTATCATATATAAAACCTGCTAAGTCTTTTATGTTTGTTTGTTTGTTTGTTTGTTTCAAGACAAGGTTTCTCTGTATAGCCCTAGATGCCCTGGAACTCACTCTGTAAACTAGGCTGGCCTTGAACTCAGAAATCCACCTGCTTCTACCTCCCAAGTGCTGAGATTAAAGGAGTGTGCCACCACCTCCCAGCTCTGCTAAGTCTTTATGATATTACTCATATATGTTTTCAGGCATAACCACTTGGTATTGGAAAGCCAATTTGTTGAGGCCTTGGAGAAAACTATTTCTTCCATCTGAGAATGCTTTTGCTGTCTGTAATCCTTTGTGTAGAGTTAAAGCCTCATGGTCTGTACCCTGGCTATTTTGACATTTGTGTCACTGTTGTCCTAGGTTATAGGAATTGTTTGCAGATGTATCCATTAGGACTAAGCACCTTGGTTTGCAATTTTTTATAATAGTCTTCACCTGTTACAAGGATAAATTTCTTGATAGAGGGCGATGTCTGTAGTCATCAGACAGCATAAGGACTGATATTATTTAGAGTATAGTTAGGGATTATATTGGTTTAGAAAATTGGGAGTTGTAGGTTATTCTCCAAAATATAAGACTTCTGTACTCTTGGGTACAAGGCTAGGATTCCACTATCAGACATAATTTCTCTTAATTTTAAGTTCAGGAACATTTGAATGTCCTGGTATGTGTAATTTTCAGTTAAAGTTTACACTTGTATAAAATTAAGTGACCTGTTTTATACATAAGTTAATTATACCAATTGTAATTAACATTTGTTTGTCCTAAACAAGGTATGCAGATATTTTTAAAAGAACTGACATAAAATTTGATAACATGCAAAATTTACATCTAATGCCACCTATTTTCATTGTTTTAAAAATAGAGATTCATTTACTAATAAACAAAGCATTAAAATAATAAATTTCTCTATATTGGTAAATATGCTAGATTGAATTCAATATTGAAATACTTTTGACAAGAATCATATTTGCATCAAGGTTTTGTAGAGGAATTATAATTCAGCAACAAGTCTGATCTGGCAAAGGATTCTATCCAAAGATCTTTGAAATATATATAATCAGGCTTGAATGCAGACACACTCTGGGTACATTACCCTAGTACCTACCTTAAATGCCTAACAATACAGGTAAAGTTAGTTTACAGAGGGAAGCAGCCATGTTTGAAAGTGATGTCTGGTTGAGGGGCAGATAAAATGACAAATTGGGTAAAGATCTGACAGAACTAATCAGAGATAGGATACTCCCAGCTCACATGAGAACAGCACAGAGAAGAAAGGCTATGTAAGAACAGTTGAGTGAGAGGAAGAGTGTGTATGTGTGATATGAGTCCAGGCAGAGAAACTCAGTGAGAAGCCCAGAGAAGCCAGATTGAATTAGTCAGCTTGGAAGATTAAATTGAACAGAGACTAGAAGCTTCCGGTCTTAGAACTAGAGATACTAAGAACAGAGAAAGGAATGCTTTGGGATCAGCCCATGCCACTTATTTACAGTTTACATATGGCTTTCATCTCTTCACTTCATCTGAGGAAAGAAAAACATTAACAACATTTGGTTGAGAAGATGGCTCAACAGGTAAAAGATTACACTTCTATTGGTGAGGATTTGAACTCAGTTTCCAACATTCAGACAGCTCACAACCATTTGTGCTTCAGCTGCAAAGCGATCTGCTGAACTCTTCTGGTATCTATGAACATCTTCACTCATATCCAGTTGCCCAAAACAAACATACTCATATGTACATATATAAAAGTAAAACTTTAAAATTAATTGAATAAAGATGAAATATTTACATTATTGATGTCTGAACTCTTTCATTAATACTCTAAAACTATCGTTCTTCAGCTGAAAGACATTGTGGTGTTCAGTATGCAATTTCATCTGAAACAAAATGTAATATTTAAGTCAGCATTAAAGTGTGTTAAATATGTTAAATAGATTTATCATAATTACATTTTAAAATTGAAATCATGAAACACAGAGCAGAATCAGCCACATTAGTTGTTGAGTCATAACCTCTTATTTCTAAGAATACTACGTGTTCCTCTTCTCTTAATATTATTATAAAATTCTTAATCAATGAATTTACAAATATGTTGTATATTTTATATTATGAATGGTAACAATGCAATGCTTTGGTGATATTAAGAAGAAGAAAATGTTGCTGTAGCCCATGAAGAGATATAGAGCAAGAAATAGAATTAGAGAAGCAATCTTGGGAAAATAAAAATAATATGAGTGATTTCAAAGACAGAATGATTAAATTTAACTTTTAATGACTGCATGATTAATAGCATCTTCTATTTTAAAAATCAAAATTATGAACTCAAAACTTACTATAAATGCTAGGTATTTACAGCACTCACACTTTGAGTATTCTCTTAAAAACTATCTTTTGAAAATATATTTAATAGTTGTGAGAGGGATGACTATGTTTGAAACACTCTGGATAACATTTCTTAAAACTAATTAAAATTTTAAAATGATTTGTGAATTCTTTTTTTTTATTAGCTATTTTCTTTCTTTATATTTCAAATGATATAACCTTTCCTGGTTTCCCCTCTGAAAAAAACAACTGTTCCTCCCCCTTCCTCTGCTCACCAACCTACCCTGTCCTGCTTCCTGGCCTTGTCATTCCCCTACACTGAGGCATAGAAGCTTCATAGGACCAAGGGCCTCTCCTCCCATTGATGACCAACTAAGCCATCCTCTACTACACATGCAGCTGGAGTCATGAGTCCTACCATGTGTACTATTTAGTTCATGGTTTAGTCCCTGGGAGCTCTGAGGGTACTAGTTAGTTCATATTTTTGTTCTTCCTAAGGAGCTGTAAATCCCCTCAGCTCCTTGGGTCCTTTCTCTAGCTCCTTCATTGGGGACCCTGTGCTCAGTCCAATGGATGGCTGTGAGCCTCTACTTCTGTATTAGTAAGGCACTGGCAGAGCCTCTCAGGAGACAGCCATATCAGGCTCCTGTCAGCCAGCACTTGCTGACATCCATAATAGTGTCTGGGTTTGGTGATTGAATATGGGAAGGATTCCCAGGTAGGGCAGTCTTCCAATTGTCCTTCCTTCAGTCTTGGCTCCACACTTTGTATCTATATCTCCTCCCATATTTTGTTCCCCTTGTAAGAAGAATCAAAGTATCCACACTTAGGTCTTCTTCTTGAATTTCTTGTGGTTTGTGGATTGTATCTTCAGTATTCTGAGCTTCTGTGCTAATATCCACTTTACAGTGAGTACTTACCATGTGTGTTCTTTTGTGATTGGGTTACCTCACTCATGATGATATTCTCCAGATCCATCCATTTCTCTAAGAATTTCATAAAATCATTATTTTTTTATTTTTTATTAGATGTTTTCTTTATTTACAATATCGCCTTTCCCAAGTTCTCCTCCAAAAATAAATAAATAAATAAATAAATAAATAAATAGGATAAAATACAATAAAATACCAAAAACTAAAACAAACCCATGTTCCCTCCCCCCTCCCACTGCTTACCACCCCATCCCCTCCTGCTTACTGTCCCTGGCATTCCCCTACACTGGGGCATAGAACCTTGACAGGACCAAGGGCCCCTCCTCCCATTGATGACCGATTTGGCCATCCTCTGCTATACATATGCTGCTGGAACCATGAGTCCCACCATGTGTACTCTTTGGTTGGAGTTTTAATCCATGGGAGCTCTGAGGGTACTAGTTAGTTCATATTATTGTTTGTCCTAAGGGATTGTAAATCCTTCAGCTCCTTGGGTTTTTTCTCTAGCTCCTTCATTGTGGACCCTGTGATCTGTCCAATAGATGTCTCTGAGCCTCTCTTTCTGTATTAGTCTGGTACTGTCAGAGCCTCTCAAGAGACAGATATATCTGGCTCCTGTCATCCAGCACTTTCTGGCATCCACAATAGTGTCTAGATTTGATGACTAAAAATGGGAAGGATTCCCAGGTGAAGCAGTCTTAATTGCTGAGTAGTACTCCATTTCGTAAATGTACCACATTTTCTGTATCCACTCATTTATTGAGGGATATCTGTTTTTTTTTCCAGTTTCTGGGTATTATAAATAAGGCTGTTATAAACGTAGTGAAGCATGTGTCCTTATTAGATATCGAAGCATCTTCTGGGTTTATGCCCAGGAGTGGTATAGCTGAGTCCTCAAGTACTACTCTGTCCAACTTCCTAAGGAACTGCCAAACTGATTTCCAGAATGGTTGTACCAGCTTGCAATCCCACCAGAAATGAAAGAATACTCCTCTTTCTCCACAACCTTGCCAGCATCTTCTGTCATCTGAATTTTCGATCTTAGCCATTTTGACTGGTATGATGTGGAATCTCAGGGTTGTTTTGATTTGTATTTCCCTGATGACTAAGGATGTTGAACATTTCTTTAGGTGCTTCTCAGCCATTCTGTATTTGTCAGTTGAGAATTTTTTGTTTAGTTCTGTACCCTACTTTTAGTAGGGTTATTTGGTTCTCTGGAGTCTAATTTCTTGAATTCTTTATATATACTGGATATTAGCCCTCTGTCAGATAGAGGATTGGTATAGATCTTTTCCCAATCTGTTGTTTGCCATTTTGTCCTATTATCTTTTGCCTTTCAGAAGCTTTGGCATTTTATGAGGTTCCATTTGTCAATTCTACTTCTTAAAGTATAGACTATTGGTGTTCTGTTGAGGAAGCGTTCTCTTATGCCCATGTGCTTGAGACTCTTCCCTACTTTCTTATCTATTAGTTTCAGTGAATTCTTAGCTGGGCGACGAAGAGAACTGAGGCTAAATCGCTGCTATCTACTAAGTTTTGTGTTCAAAACTATCTAAAATATACCTTCCACCTTTTGTGATTTTGTTTAATCAGAGACACCAGCAAATATAAAGCTGTTTAGAGAAATTAAAGTACAATTGCAATCATTTATCTAAAGAGTTAGACTTTGAACATAGTCTTAGCATATGTTGGCTGAAAAAAAGTCATGTTGAAACTGGCCTCATTTAAGTGTGTTGCGTAGCAAAGGAGAAACATGGATTAAGACTGGAGGACAGTAGAAAGGAATGTAGTGAACTTGAGAGAATGAAAACACACCAGAGTGACAGCAGCATTCATCAAAACTCTGAAAATAGAAGAAAAAAGCTCAATGGTGACATTAGACAATGCCTTCCAGACAAGTGTAATGATTTCAGACACAAAGCTTAAAGCACAGGAAATTGCTTACAGTGTTTAATGCTTAGAAATGACTAGATCTGACTTTCTAAGGCGGAACCAGCCAGGAGGCACAGGCCTCAGAAGTGGCAGGACAGGATACTTTCTACTTTCATCTACACCTAGGAGGGACAGCAGATCCACAACCCTCTCTGCCCTTTTCCCTGAAGTGGAGAGCTTATCTCCAGGGAGTATTCTGACCCAAGGACTCAGGAAAGTCTGCAGATCCACAGCCCTCTGCGCATGGGTCTTACCAGAAGAGAGCAGATCACCCAGAAATGTTGACACAGGCTTATAAGCCCACAGTAGGAACAAGCTCCAGTCAGAAACAGCAAGGCCATCTAATACAAGAGATCAACAGATGGCGAAAGGCAAACACAAGAATCTTACCAACAGAAACCAAGACTACTTGGCATCGTCAGGACCTAGTATCCCAACCACAGCAAGTCCTAGATACTCCAAAATACTGGAAAAGCAAGATTTGGATCGAAAATCATACCCCATGATTGTGATAGAGGAATTTAAGAAGGACATGAATAACTACCTTAAAGAAATACATGAGAACACAGGTAAATAGGTACAAGCCCTTAAAGAGGAAACACAAAAATTCCTTAAGGAATTACAGGAAAGCACAACCCAACAGGTGAAGGAATTGAACAAAACCATCCAGGATATAAAAATGGAAGTAGAAACAGTTAAGAAATCACAAAGAAAGACAATTCTGGGGATAGAAATCCTAGGAAAGAAATCAGGAAACATAGATACAAGCATCACCAACAGAATTCAAGAGATAGATGAGAGAATTTCAGGTGCAGAAAATACCATAGAAAACATTGACACAAGAGTCAAAGAAAACACAAAATGCAAAAAGCTCCTAACCCAAAACATCGAAGAAATCCAGGAGAGAATGAAAAGTCCAAACCTAAGGATAATGGGTATAGAAGAGAGTGAAGACCTCCAACTTAAAGGGCCAGTAAATATCTTCAACAAAATTATAGAAGAAAACTTTCCTAACCTAAAGAAAGAGATGCCCATGAACATACATGAAGCCTATAGAACTTCAAATAGACTGGACCAGAAAAGAAATTCCTCCCATCACATAATAGTCAAAACACCAAATGCACAAAACAAAGAAAGACTATTAAAAGTAGTGAGGGAAAAAGGTCAAGTAACATATAAAGGCAGACCTATCAGAATTACACCAGACTTCTTGCCAGAGATTATAAAAGCTAGAAGATCATGGATTGATGTTATACAGATCCTAAGAGAACACAAATGCCATCCCAGGCTACTATGCACAACAAAACTCTCAATTACCATAGATGGAGAAACCAAAGTATTCCATGATAAAACCAAATTTACACAATATATTTCCACAAATGTAGCCCTTCAAAGAGTAATAAATGGAAAAGCCCAACACAAAGAGGGAAACTACATCCTAGAAAAAACAAGAAAGTAATCTTCCAACAAAACTAAAAGAAGATAGCCGCTCGAAAAACCAAAAAAAAAAAAAAAAAAAAAAAAAAAAAAGAAAATAGCCGCATGAACAAAATTATAACTCTAAGGAAAAAATAACAGGAAACAACAATTACTTTTCCTTGATATCTATTAATATCAATTAGCTCAATTAGCCAATAAAAAGACATAGACTATTAGACTGGGTACATAAACAGGACCCAACATTTTGGTGTATACAGGAAACCCACATCAGTGACAAAGAAAGACTAACTCAGAATAAAAGACTGGAAAACAATTTTCCAAGCAAAGGGTCCCAAGAAAAAAGCTGGAGTAGCCATTCTTATATCAAATAAAATCGACTTTCAACCTAAAGTGATCAAAAAAGATAAGGAAGGATACTTCATACTCATCAAATGTAAGATCTACCAAGATGAACTCTCAATTCTGAACCAAAGCTGAATTCTAAGCTCCAAATGCAAGGGCATCTACATTCATAAAAGAATCTTCACTAAAGCTCAAAGCACACATAGCACCACACACAATAATAGTGGGAGACATCAACACCCCACTCTGCAATGGACAGATCATGGAAACTGAAACTAAACAAACAGTGAGACTAACAGAAGTTATGAAACAGATGGATTTGACAGACATCTATAGAACTTTTTAATCCTAAAATAAAAGGATATACCTTCTTCTCAGAACCTCATGGTACCTTCTCCAAAATTGACCATATAATTGGTCACAAATCAGGACTCAACAGATACAAGAAGATTGAAATAATTCCTTGCATCCTGTCAAATCACCTAGGACTAAGGCTGCTCCTCAATAACAACATAAACAATAGAATGCCCACATAAACTTGGAAGCTTAATAACACTCTACTCAATGATAACTTGGTGAAGGGAGAAATAAGGAAAGAAATTAAAGATTTCCTAGAGTGTAATGAAAAAGAAGCCACAACATACCCAAACTTATGGGACACAATGAAAGCAGTCCTAAGAGGAAAACTCATAGCTTTAAGTGCCTACAAAAAGAAACTGAAGAGAGTACACACCAGCAATTTGATAGCACATCTGAAAGTTCTAGACCAAAATGAAGCAAATTCACCCAAGAGGAGTCAAAGGCAGGAAATAATCAAACTCAGGGCTGAAATCAACCAAATGGAAATAAAAAGAACTGTACAAAGAATCAACCAAACCAGGAGCTGTTTCTTTGAGAAAATCTACAAAGTAGATAAACCCTTGGCCAGACTAACTAGAGGGCACAGAGACAGTATCCTAATTAACAAGATCAGGAATGAAAAGGAAGACATAACAACAGACCCTGAGGAAATCCAAAAAATCATGAGATCCTATTATAAAGAATATACTTAACAAAACTGGAAAACTTGGATGAAATGGACAATTTTCTAGACAGATACCAGGTACCAAAGTTAAATCAAGATCAGATAAAAGATCTAAACAGTCCCATATGTGTTAATGAAATAGAAACAGTCATTAATAGTCTCCCAACCAAAAAAAGCCCAGGACCAGATGGTTTTAGTGCAGAGTTTTATCAGACCTTCAAAGAAGACCTAATACCAATACTCCTCAAACTGTTGCACAAGATAGAAAAAGAAGTTATTCTACCCAATTCGTTTTATGAAACCACAATTACTCTGATACCTAAATCACACAAAGACCTAACAAAGAAAGAAAACTTCAGACCAATTTCCCTTATGAATATCGATGCCAAAATGCTCAATAAAATTCTTGCAAACTGAATACAAGAGCACATCTGAAGCCATCATCCATCATGATCAAGTAGGCGTCATCCCAGGGATGCAGGGATGGGTCAATATATGGAAATCCATTAATGTAAATCACTATATATACAAACTCAAAGAAAAAAAAATATGATCATCTCACTAGATGCTGAGAAAGCATTTGACAAAATCCAACACTGCTTCATGATAAAAGTCTTGGAAAGATCAGAAATTCAAGGCCCATATGTAAACAGAGTAAAAGCAATATACAGCAAGTCAATAGCCAACATCAAACTAAATTGAGAGAAACTTGAACCAATCCCATGAAAATCAGGGACTAGACAAAGCTGCCCACTCTCTCTCCCTATCTATTCAATATCGTACTTGAAGTCCTAGCCAAAGCAATTAGGAAAAAAAAAAAGGATATTGAAGGGCTACAAATTGGAAAGGAAGAAGTCAAATTATCACTATTTGTTGATGATATGATAGTATACTTAATTGATCCCCAAAATTCCACCAGAGAGCTCCTAAACCTGATAAACAACTTCAGCAAAGTAGCTAGATATAAAATTAACTCAAGCGAATCAGTGGCCTTCCTTTATGCAAAGGATAAATAGGCTGAGAAAGAAATTAGGGAAACAATACCCTTCACATTAGTCACAAATAATATACAATACCATGATGTGACTCTAACTCAGCAAGTGAAAGATCCATATGACAAGAATTTCAAGTCTCTTAAGAAGGCAATCTAAGAAGATCTCAGACAATGGAAAGATCTTCCATACTTGTCGATTGGCAGGATTAATATAGTAAAATGGCCATCTTTTCAAAAGCAATCTACAAATTGAATGCAATCTTCTTCAAAATTACAACTCAATTCTTCACAGAGTTGAAAAGAACAATTTGCAATTCATGTGGAATAACAAAAAACCTAGGTTAGTGAAAACTATTCTCAACAATAAAAGAACCTCTAATGGAATCATCATCCTGAAACTTAAGCTGTACTACAGAGCAATTGAAAAAAAAATTGTGGTATTGGTACTATGCCAGGCAGGTAGAACAATGGAATAGAATTGAAGACTCAGAAATGAGCCCACACAAGGTCATTTGATCCTTGACAAAGGAGCTAAAACAATCCAGTTGTAAAAAGACAACATTCTCAACAAATGGTGCTGGCTCAACTGGCAGTTAGCATGTAGAAGAATGACAATTGATGCATATCCAATCCTGTCTCCTTGTACAAAGTTCAAAGCCAAATGGATCAAGGACCTCCACATAAAACCAGATACACTGAAACTAATAGAAAAGGAAATGGGGAAGAGGTTGGAGCACATGGGCACAGGGGAAAATTTCCTGAACAAAAATTGACAAATTGGTCCTCATAAAATTCCAAAGCTTTTGTAAGGCAAAAGACACTGTCAATAGCAACCAACAAATTGGGAAAAGATCTTTACCAATCTTATATCTGATAGAAGGCTAGTATCCAATATATCCAAAAAAAACCTCAAGAAGTTATACTCCATAGAACCAAATAACAGTTGTTTTTGGGTTTTTTTTTTGGTTTTTTTGTTTTTTGGTTTTTTTTTGAGACAGGGTTTCTCTGTGTAACCCTGGTTGTCCTGTAACTCACTCTGTAGACCAGGCTGGCCTCTAACTCAGAAATCCAGCTGCTATTAAACATAGGGTACCAAGTTAAACAAAGAATTCTCAACTATCAAATACTGAATGGCTGAGAAGCACTTAAAGAAATGTTCAACATCCTTAGTCATGAGGGAAAGGCAAATCAAAACAACCCTGAGATTCCACCTCACATAAGTCAGAATGGCTAGGATAAAAAACTCAGATGACAGCAGATGCTGGCTAGGTTATGGAGAAAGAGGAACACTCCTTCATTGCTGGTGGAATTGAAAGCTGATATAATCACTCTGGTAATCAGTTTGACAGTTCCTATGGAAAATAGACATAGTACTACCAGAGGACCAAGTTGTACCACTCCTGGGCATATATCCAAAAGATACTCCAACATGTAATAAGGACACATGCTCCACTATGTTCATAGCAGCCTTATTTATAATAGCCAGAAACTGGAAATAACCTGATGTTCCTCAACAGAGGAATGGATACAGAAAATGTGGTACATCTACACAATGGAGTACTACTCAACAATTAAAAAAATGAATTTATGAAATTCTTATGGAAATGAATGGATCTGTAGAATTGTCACCTTCGCAGGTTTCCGGCTGGCAGGAAAACACGGACAGACACAGGATCCTTCTGCAGCAATTCTTTATTACATCTTCCAGCGGGCGACCCCCGAAAAAGCACTCTTTATATATGCCCTGGAGTAACATGCTCATCTCTGATTGGCTGTTTGCTCAGGAGCATAATATGCCCGGGATGGCTAGTGACTTGGCGTTCTCTGTCCCTAGGCACATGCGCAGTTTATCTGTAAATTTGGGAGAGCAGCGAATGTCAGCACCATCTGCTGGCTATCACCGCTCACTGAGGCTTCCTACATCTCCCCCTTTTTGTTTTATATGATAGGCTCTGGCCAATGCCCCATGTCTTAGACTAGCCGATGTGCGTCCATTACCAGCACCAAGAGATCAGTGGGATCCTTTGGATCACTACTCATTGGTGTGCTCCTGGTTTATGGCATCAGCCTACCCGTCGTAGGGGTCAAAGGCAGCGGGCCTCAAGGACATATGGCAGTTTGACTCACTCTCCTGTGTGCAATGGAGTAAGACACCATGGGGTGCAAGAGCTAAGTCTCGCTGACCATAGTTTTAAGTATTTATTTTGTTTTTGGCATGCTGAGCCAAATATCGGGAGAGGCTCCTCACTCTAGTG
>JADRCD010214212.1:0-20447 GCA_019843815.1 Montemys delectorum | reverse complement strand
AGACTCTCACTCTATATCCATCCTGCTGCTTCAGCCTCACAGGCACAGGAATTACAGAATGGTCTATTGTATCCAGCTCATCTTCAGGATCTCACTAAAGAGGAACAACAATAACAGACACACAGACAACTCAGACTGCAGGAGCAGGCTGCAAAAGAATCTTGCCTAGTGGCTAAGTTAGGACACAGTGAGCCCGACTTGTGTGACTGGAATAGATTCATTTCTCTTCAGGATGGTAGCCTGGCAATGTTTCTACCTTTTATTTCCTAAGAAAAGACAGTTTGATAAAGAGGCAAACCATGCCAAAGAAAACACATCTGTTCAGTGTACAAATGTAAAATAAATTTGTTTTTTTAATGGGTACAGGATGTTCTTTTTATTTTTGATATCAAATGTATATATAATGTACATAGGTCGTTTGCCACTCACCATTTCCCTCTCTAGTCCCCTTCCCAGTCCTGTTGAACCCCAACAAGTCCTCTCCAACCATCATGTGATAATCCACCTAATTTTATTAGGGTTGCTTGCATGAGCATGGGTGGGGCTATTTACTCAAGCATGGACAATTTACCAATGGCTACATCACTGGAGGAAATTGCTACCCTTTCCAAGCAATCATTAATCACAATAGCTCCTAAGTGAGGGGTGGGACCTTATAGACCCCTCATTCATACATGATGGAATTCGGAGGGCCCCCGTCTTCTGCTGTGTCTTAGTCAGGGTTTCTATGCCTGTACCAAACATCATGACCAAGAAGCAAGTTGGTGAGGAAAGAGTTTATTCAGCTTACACCTCCACATTGCTATTCATCACCAAAGGAAGTCAGGATACACAGGACAGGAACTGATGCAGAGACCATGGAGAGGTGCTGCTTACTGGACTGCTTCCCCTGGTTTGCTCAGCTTACCTTCTTACAGAACCCAGGACCACCAGCCCAGGGATGGCACCACCCACAATGGGTCCTCCCACCCTTAATCACTAATTGAGAAAATGCCTTACAGCTGGATTTCATGGAGACATTTCCTCAATTGAGGCTCCTTTCTCTATGATAACTCAACCTTGTGTCAAGTTGACACATAAAACCAGCCAGTACATGCTGATAGCCAGCATTTCTGATTTTGTAAATAAAAAAAACCATGCCATCTCCAGAATACAGTGTTTCTCTTCAGTCCTTTCTGTCCTCTGGCTTACACTCTGCCCTCTTCTCTGCAGAACATTGTTCCCTTAGATGGAGTGATACAAATAACCCATTTGTGGCTGAGCACTCAAGTCACTTGTTAGTCATCATCCACTGCACACAGAAGCATCTCTGACCAAGCCTGCGAGCAGCACCAATCCACAAGTATAAACAAATATTCAGAAGGCAGTTTGATACCATATGCCTTTAGCAAAATGGTAACAGGTTCCCCACTAGTGTTTATGATGTCTCTGCTGGCTTTTCAAGACAAGCTTCTTAAACTGGGTGATGTTTAATAGCATGTGAAGTGCGTATGGTGGTTGGAATGAGAGATGTTACCCAAAGTCCCAAGTATTTGAATACTTGTTCTCCAGTTGGTGGCAATGTTTGGAGAGGTTATGCAACCTTTAGAAGTTGGGGCCTTAGTCGAGGAAGTGTATCATTAGGGGTGGGCTTTGAGGTTCCTCAGTCTCACCCCACTTCCAGTTCATTCTCTGCTTTCTGTGTGTAGATACTGATTTTAGCTTTTTGCTCTGGCTGCCATGCACCCCACCATGAAGGACTCTTCTGAAACTGTAGACAAAAATGTACTTTCTCCACATTTCTTTTCATCATGGTGTCTTATCACAGCAACAGAAAAGTAACTATAACAACTTTGGGTCTTCTGGACTTGGAGCTGACTTGAGGTTCTGCCACGGTCTCAGTTACTTCTCTATTGCTGCTATAAAACACTATGACTGAGATAACTTGCAAAAGGAAACATTTAAACTGATGAAACAAGAGGCCATGAATCTGAAGGAGAGCAAGAAGGGATACATGGGACCATGTAGAGACAGGAAAGAGGGGAAATTAATTAAAATGCAATCTTGAAAATAAACATACAAAAAAAGAAAGCATTTAACTTGCCTTATGGGTTCAGAGAGGTAGACTCTATGATGGTGGAGTTGAAGAAACAATTGAGAGCTTACATCTTGATCCACAACCAAAAGATGAGAGTGAGCACCGGGAATGGCAGGAGTCTTTTGAAATCTCAAAGCCCACCCCAGTGATTTACCTCCTCCAAGACAATATATTCACCTCCTCCAATACCCAGTTCATGGGGGAAACTGATCTATAATTCACCCCCTCGTCTGTGCGTGTGTGTGTGTGTGTGTGTGTGTGTGTGTGTGTGTGTGCACTAGCTTCCTGAGTTTGGCAGTGTTCCATTCCTTTTATGCCATAGAACTATTTAATGAGCACTGGTCCAAGTTCATCTTTAAAGGTTTGGTAAGAGTTGGCAGTAAATCCATGTGGTTATTGAAGAGTGTATCATACATGCTCAAAACACCTATGTCATATGCAGATGTCTTGTGTCCTTCCTCTCATTGTCTGGCCCATATACTTTTCTGTACTCTCTTCCACAGCATTTCCTAAGTCTTAGAAGGGTTGATATAGATGTTCCATTTAGGGAAGAGCCCTCAACAGTTGCTTAGTATCAGCATCTTTAGCAGCATCCTAAGAGTATTTTGATTTACCATGTCTTGCTGTGAAAAGAAACTCCTCTATCAATGGTGAGAGCAGCCCTTAGTTATTGGGATGAGATAGGTGAGGTAAGCATATATATACACACACACACACACAGACACATACACACATATATACACATGCATACATATATATATACATGTATGTATCTCACTATATAGATGTACTGAATTATCAAAGAATTTAAAGAATTGCATATTAAAATGTTTTATATTAAAATTTAAAGATAATTTTTAAAATTGTTAAAACAGCAATTTGCCCATTTTTCATGGTTTCTATAATTTTTCTTACTACTGATTTTTAGTTTTATTCTATCATGTTCTGATAGAAATGCAGGAAATTATTTCAAGTATTTTGTATTAGTTTACGATCTAGGATGTGGTCTATAATTAGAGAAGGTTCTATGGGCTGCTGAGAATGTATTTTGTATCTTTTGGATGGAGATTCTGTGTGCGTGTGCGTGTGTGCGTGCGTGCGTGTGTGTGTGTGTGTGTGTGTGTGTGTGTGTGTGTGTGTATCCGTTGTTTACTTGATTCTTGAGACAGTCCTTCACTGGTGTTACAACACATATTTTCAGAATTCCAATACTGACTATCAGCTCTCTAAGATTTCCTTGGGACTTCAGCAGCAGATATGATTCATTCATTCTATTAATTCTGCTCCTTTAGAGAATCCTAATATGAATTTGGTACCAAGGAGTGGGCTATTGCTATGACTGGCCTGACCATGCCACTTTTTGGGAGAATGTGGATGATTTGGGACTTTGGACTAAGAAAGCAGCCGAATGCTGTAAGCAGGGCTTAATGGGCCATTCTAGAAGCATCTGAGAAGATAGTAGTGCTGAGAGCAATGTAGATTTCAGAGGCCCAACTTGAGGGGCTTCAGAGGAAAACAATATGAGTAGCTGGATCAGAGACCAGTCCTGAGAAATCCTGGCAAAGAACATGGTTGCTTTCTGCCTTTGTCCTAAGAATCTGCCTGAGGCTAAACTGTAAAGTACTAGGTTAATTTTCTTGATGAAGATTTCAAGACATGGACTGCTATGGGCTCCATCACATGGTTATTAGAATTATTCACTCTAATTAGAACTGGGGTAAAATGAAATATAACTTGCAGAGAAAGAGAGCAGCATTCAATTTAATGTTGGAGTTGAGGCTTGAGCAGAAAGAGAGAAATTCAAAATGGAGTAATGAGGGCTCACAAGGAAAGACCACACCAAGGCAAGTATCTAAATTGGAAAAAATAAAGGCCTGAGGAATTTTCTGTTCCTAAAAAGCTACAGCAAAAGGAACCTGCAGCAAAAGTGATTCTGTGTGGTTAGATTCCATTCCAAGCAGGACGTCGAACCTGTCGGTGTTGTCCATGTGGTTCTGGCTTCAGAGTCATGAGGGATACACAAGCAGTGATTGTATAATCTTCTTCCATGGTTAAGGAGAGCCTGTAAGGCCACGGCTGTGGCGGAGAGACCCTGCACGGAGGCCTTGAAGAGCCATTTTGTGAAGCCGTGAAAGTGAAGCCTGGGTTGCACTAGAGACGCCAATGTGTTGAAGATGTCAGAGCCATGAGACATCTGACAAGAAGATTTGCACACAAGGAATGGAACCAGCCAAGGAGAGAGAAGTATGTTTCAGGCAGCAAAACTAAAAGGGTGGAGCCATCTAAGTCCTTTGACATCACATGTGAAGCTTCGGCATTTGGAATTTGCCCTGCTGGATTTTGGTCTTGCTGAGGATCAGTATTTCCGCACTATGCCCCATTCCTTCCTTTTGGGATGGTAACGTATAGCCTGGGACCCTTGCTGTATGTTGGAAGTATGTAATTTGCTTTGTTCTTTTCATTTTATAAGGGTTACAATTAAGAGATTGCCTTGGACTTTTTCACTGTGCTAAGACTGTTCAGAGTACTTCTGAAGGTGGACAAACTGCATTTTGCACCATGATACATAAGGCCATAGGTTCAAGAGGGTCAGGGAGTTGAATGTGCTAGTTTGAATGACAGCGGCTGCCATAGGCTCACATATTTGAACACTTGGTCCTCAGCTGGTCCAACTGCTTGGGGTGGGATTAGGTGGCACGACCTTTTTAGAGGAGGTGCGTCACACTGAGGTTTCAAAAGATTGTCTATCTGCCTTACGGTTGTGTCTCAAGATGTTAGCTCCAGCACATGCCTGCCTGCCTGCCTGCCTGCCTATCATGTTCCTTACCCTCTGAAACAATAAACCTTTTAAAGTTGACTTCATCAAGGTGTGTGATCACACAACAGAAGAGTAAGACAAGAGCATTAGGAGATGTGGCCTTGCTGGAATAAGGAAGTCAGTGGCTGGGGTGAAGGGTGTAGGAGGGAGGTGAGCTTTGAGGTTTTATAAGACTCATGGCTCCCCTGGTGTGCTTCCTGCCTCTTGCTTATGTTTCAGGGTGTGAGTAATCGGCTGCCCCTCCTGTTATCTGGCCATCTGCTGCCTCTGCTCTGCCACCGAATGACACTCTGAAACTGTAAGCACATAATAAACTTTCTTCTCTAACTTGCTCTGGATGTAGTGCCTTACCACAGGAATAGAAAAGTCACCAAGTTATTGCATAAAATAAGTTTCTGTGCACCTAGACATAAATTACTGAATACATTATTGGTTCACATCCTGTCATTCCAAACACATTACTTCACTCTCACTGCCTGCCTTCTGCGTGAAATTAGGAACTGAATCACCCCACTCAGCCCTAAGATACACAACCTGAGGGAATTAAAAATACACAAAGACTCACATCTTTATTTCACAATAAGAAAATCAACTAAGTTTTTAAGCAATTGAAAAAATTAAAGTCATTTCAGTTCATAAAACACACTAGTGCAAGAAGACCTTTGTCTTTGCTCTTTATGGTTCAAAATAGAAAATTACCAGAGTATTTTCCAAGTTACTTGATTTAGAATTTCAGTCTTCAAATGCAGAAACATTAAGATCCCAGTTAAGGAATTAGTCACATAAGGTCAGAGCTATACTCAGTACTCAGGAGGTACAAGCAAGAGGGTTGAGGTAGAACTTGCGTCAGAAAAGCACTCACCCTCCCCAGATGGGAGATCAGCTGTTCACTTCAGATCATTTCCCCTTAAGGGCCTCAACTAAGTTTCTGCTTTGTCCCATTTATTACTTAGGAACATTGGGGATGAACATCATCACGTCAATCAAGATATCTTAAACATGACATCACTAACTGCCCTCTTGCTCACAAAAGGGAACCCAACTGGGCTGCTTGAATGTGGATAAGATTATGTCACACACTGGCACTTCCTGAACCAGTTTCTTCAGTCACATAAGTCATAGAAATATTTTTTCATTTTATTTGTATTGTAAATAACAAGTCTGCTCAAGACAGTTTTATTCAGTTTATTTAAATAAGGACAAGGCTACTTAAAAGACTATACATACAAAAAATGTACATTACAAGGTCAACCTTTTCTATACTGAATTACAAAACTTACACAAGCATTTAATAAAAAGCACATTTAAAAACATGTTGACCAATTAGTAGCCTCTCAACAATGCTCAAATTCCACAGTAGTAAGTAGAGAAAGCTCTTACATATGGGGATGATTTAATCTACTGGCAGTTTTACTTAATGTAAGTTTTTAAAAGGTCATTGCTGTTGAATGAGTCTCTACATCAGTTTTAGAACTGTCTCTCAAACTTAAGTCAACCAAAACAGAATTTCAAATGAAAATTTCAATTCTGAAGAATTTTAATACCAGCAAATACAACCTACGGCAGTAGTGAGCCACTCTTCCAAGTGTCTGGCAGCTGCCTAAACTAATAAGGCTACTCTGGAAAACTGTGAGCTGCGACAACCTTTGGGAAGCAACTTAGTGCCCTGGCTACAGGATTCCACACTGTAGGACCCACACAGTGCTCTATGACCCCTCAGATGTAAGAAGACTGGGGTCAGACTGTCTTCACCCCTTAGTGAATGGAGTAAGGTCACAGACACAATACATCTGTAAATCTAGGTCTGAGGCTTAGACCTAGAGAAAAGAGGAAGTAGAATGGGAAGGAGACCAGGATACACAAAGTGGGAAAGAAAGAACGGGGCTGACTTACTGGTGGTAGATGTGGTGCCTTTCGCATCCCAAGAGCTTCCCACTGCCTCGAATGCCATTCACTTGCCCAACCCAGGAGTAAGAATAGCTTGCCTCACTGGGATACAGAACCAAAAGCAACAATACTAACCCTGTACACTATTAAGTAAACTTACTCCACAACTTGTTCACCACTCTCATCAAGCCCTTCTAACCCAAACTGAAACACTACTTCAGAACAACACTCCCAGTGCTGCTGCTCCAGATTCCCAGTAGTCGGCATGCTCCATCACATGGAGGAAGACAGTTCCATGATCCCTTCAGGGGGCATGCGCTCCATAACGGAGGCACTACATAATACACAGTGCATGGGTCAATGCTTCTCCACTTCTCAAACTCAAGACAGCTCAATAATATGCTGCTATGTGAGCGTAGATGCTGAATGTTCATAGTATAAACTTCAATTTGAAGCAACAATTTTACACAGTTCAGCTGTTATTACCAACCTACTCTGTAAGTTAAATATACAAATTAAAAATTAATTTCATTGAGTAACTAAAAATAAGTTCCCACTGACTTAAAACTACCTCTCTCCTTAAAGAGAGAAATGCCAGTGGAAGCAGAGAGGTCAACTGAATATAAAATACAATGTGTTGTTGGACTCTAAAAGCTGCACTTTTAAAATCTACCTTGACGATTACATATAGGAGCACAGTTCCTTTCAACAATATTAACTTATCAACCCTGCAGATAACAATGTATTTAAAATATCACTGGTAGCATCAACAATTCATGCAACACTTAATATCATAAATTTTGTCTTATGTGTACAAATTTAGTCTGAAAAAAAGCAGCAGAACACTTAAAAACTACAGGGTTGATGTCTAAGAACAGTACTTACCTGCAAGGCTGAATTATTTTTTGTAAGGCTATTCTGATAAATGAACTAAAATGGTTGTTTTAACAAATCAAAGAAAGGAGACGACCCTAAGGCATACTAACAAGGCAAACCAACAATCTGAAGATTATACATGGAAAAAGCTATGAAGTATCTTTTGCTCTCAGTTAGAAATATAAAGGAAGGCACAGACACTAGACGTCACGAATGTAAAGCAAACAGTATTTTCTCATTTGCCTACATTATACAAGTGGATAATGCTACTTGCACAAAAATAAAAAGACCATCACTTAACCATGCACAGGACAGCCCTGCAGGAAGCTATATTATAGCACATGAACCCCTGCAGCGGAGTCCAGTTCCTGCTGCATTCTACTGTGAATTCCAACTCCTGTGTCCTGACAAGGACAACTGCTGACTCCACAGCATACTGATAAGCACCCACCTCCACTGCCACACGTTCTGGATTTTCTTATGTCTAGAAATCTAGGACTCATCATTCTCAAACTTTCTGACACAAAGTACTGCCTCTAACATGATCACCCAGCCTAAAGACTTTGAAATCAGCCTCATTTTAAAAAGATAAAGCTCATACAAGAAATAGCTGAACTCACAGTGAGAACGCAAGCCACATAAGAAAAGAGTAGGCAGGGTCTCCATAAGCCAGGAACATTCTAAAGACATAGCAGCTTTTGCCCGTGAGAGGGAGGAATGGCAGGCAAGCCCTGACTTCCCTTTGGCTTTCCGTGGGACAACGCAGCACAAATAACTGAAGAGCAGAAAGCTTTTCCATCAACTTTTCTTGGCGAACTGTTCAAGATGCAGGTGGCAATATTTACCACAATACTGTGAACTGCTTTATGCTTCTGCTTAGGAAAAGAAAGTTATAGAGGATGTGTACAAAGCTATATTTTAAAAAGAAATTCTTCCCTAATTGGGACATGAAAGTCAAGACATTGTAAGGAAAGGAAAGAAGGAATAGAGGGAGGGAGAGAGAGAAGGGAAAGACTCATTTTTCCAAACCTATTTTAAACCTCGAGAAAACCCCACAGTATCCAGGACCTCTGTAAATGCTGTGGACTCATCTGAAAACTGCGTCTGCAGCTCTATTAATATTTTGGAGGCTTCCTTTCATGGCCATGTAACGTGCTGTATCTTCCTCTTTGCTTCTGGAGGCTTCAGGTGATTCTAGAAGACAGGAACAGAAACAGTTTATAACAGCAGATACCTCAGAAGTTCAAATGAGCACTCACCCAGCCAAGGCTGGCTACAGGTCCACCAGAGCAAGAGCACTGCTGCCCTCTGGTGGGAATGATGCTCTGATTATAAAGTAAGTCTCTTGGCTTACTCTGTGGTTCTCAAATGTTCTACATCAAGATCATTTACACACACACACACACACACACACCCTAAACCTTATCCTACAAATGGAAGAACCAGAAACTACAGAAGGTAGAGAGAATAGGCCTCCCTTGAAGATCCTAGCCCACCTCCCTCCCTGATGTCACAGTCTAAACTTCATGAAACATGTTCGCTAAATATTTACATTTCTAAGGTAATACCTATCTATATGTATCTAATGTATATGTAAAGGTTATGGTTGTGTAAATACATATGCCTCAAAGGCTCACTCCTCATTGTAGTAGTATTTCTTTTTTAAAAATTAGTTTTTAAAAAAGATTTATTTATTTATTTATTTATTTATTTATTTATTTAATATATGTGAGTACACTGTCACTGTCTTCAGATACATCAGAAGAGTGCATTGGATTCCAGTACAGATGGTTGTGAGTCACCATGTGGTTGCTGGGAATTGAACGCAGGACCTCTGGAAGAGCAGTCAGTGCTTTTAATGGCTGAGCCATCTCTCCAGCCTCGGATTATTCTCTTTGCATCCCACATTTTTATCTCACAGAAGTGGTTAAAATAAGTATGTAAGGATGTTGGTGTCTGGCCACTTAACTGAAAAAGTTCATGCAGCTGTGACATAAAATCCAAGCATCCAGATGCTTCAAAACAGTAGAACACACATATGTACGAGACCCCCCCCCCACACACACACACACTTAGAATTCCTCTATCCTTCCAAAGGTAAGTCATCTGGTGTTTAGGGAAGAGTAGATTCAAAGGTAGGTTAATGGTAAGTACAAACAGACTTAGAGCCTAGGCCCAAATACTACTTTATAAATGTGTGGCCCTAGACAATAGCATTCTGGACCTCACTAACAAAGGAGTATTCAGCTTTTTGATTCCAAGATGGAAAGAGAAAATTTTATGAAATCTGCCTCTCTGCATTCATTTTACATAGAAATTTAATGAACTTTCAAAAACAATGATCATTGTAGATTTTTAAATTCCAGGATTCAAATATATGAGCTACAGGATATAAAAACCAGACCACTGCAGGATTCCAGGGCAGCAAATGGGCAGTGTGGTCTGTAGAGTCAGGTAGGAGCACATGTACTCTCTTCTCCAGCAGTGCCCGCCCACCCTGGAACAGCACTTACTGAACTACAGGAACCTCACCCTTTTTCCGCAGTCTGGCTCGGCCAGGGATGCACACTGTAGACTCAAGTAGGAATACCTACTGGGGTAGACTGGGGAGGAGGCCGAGAGCCTGGGTAGGTGAGGTGGCATCCCCCTCAGGGTGACAGTGGGTTCTGAGCAGGTGAGACCATTAAGCCTTCCCTGCTGCAGGGACTGGTCCCAGGGTGATCCTTTGTATCAGTATAGCAAGGAAAGAACGTCAGCTTAACTATCAAAATTCCATTATAGTTTGACATGGAGCCAAATTTTAAACTCTATACTGTTTTCAGATCATAACACACTAAAGGAAATAGGCTTGCTTTTAGCACCCTATCCACCCCCAAAAGGAAACAAGCACAGCCAGCTGACCTGGGGCTACAGGGTGGATGCTCAGTGCTATGCTCAATATGGAACCCACCTCCACACTTACTGTGGCCTCTGCCTCTTCCTTAGGAGCAGCCCTCTTTAATTTCACAGGAGTAGTTCCAACAGGGGACAGAGGTGGTGACTTCACTGAACCTGAAGGACTTTTCCTATACGTTAAGTCATGGTTCTGTTTAGTGTCATTATTATTGTGCTCCATTTTATTGTTCACAGGCAAATTGGAAAACAAAGCTAGGGGTGAAACCCTAGAGGAATTTGGTGATTTCCGAAAGGTATCACTGGTGGAGCCTGTCTGGGCAGGAGGCTTGAGCCGGTCGTCTGCTCCGTTCTCCGTCTTTTTCACTTTGATGCTTGTGCTTGTTGAGCTCCCATCGAACACAATGAGGGGTCTTTTCCTCAATCCATCTACAGCACTACTCCTGAAAGCAGAGAGACGGTCTCTTGTAAAGCACCACACAGGCTGGTAGATGAATAAGCAACAAGGTTTAGTGAACAGACAGTGGTAAAGGAAATAATTGGAAATAAGACTCCCAGGCCCAAAGAAAACAATTTTCTAGTGCTTTAAAGTACAAAATATTTATTTGTAAGAAATTTCATTATTGTTAATAATGAGACATCCTCCATGGTCCCCAGCAGGCGCTGCTGTTTGGGTAGTTTAGAATCTGTGGCCTTTCTAGAGGAGTACCTCAATGGGGGAGGGCTATGAGAATTCAAAGGCTCCTGCCATTCCCAGTTTGTTCTCTATTTCCTGCTTGCAGTTAGAACTGTTTACTGCTGCCTGCCAAGATTGCATGCCAGATGGACTCATTGCTCTGGATTAAGGGAAAGACCACCTCATAAGCTCAAATAAGCCCTTCTGTCTACAAACTGCTATCTTGGTGCTTTATCAAAGAAACAAAAATAACAATACAAATATTAATTAGCTCCACAAAAAAGAGCAGCGTATTAGTACTGCTATCCTGACCATGTGATCACAAGCATTCTTTTACAAGAGAAGCTACATGACAGTTCAGTTCCAAGACTCCCATAGCAGCAGTCCAAACAACAAAGCAAAACTACTGCAGTCATCGAGTGTCTCCGAGGTCTGATACTTCCTCATCAGTGATTAAAATATCTGTCGCACTGTAATCATGGGATCTGACGAGTCTTCACGCCCATTGGCTAACTGATTCATTTCACTGCTCCAAAGCACAGGCCTGAACATTGCAGGTAATTGTGAATACTTGTGAATTTAAACATGCATAAGCATAGAAAACACATAATAAAAACAAGGTACAGAAGATTAGCAATAGTGACCAGCACATGGGACTTTCAGTGGATGGAGCGGGCAGGATTAGTACTGCTCTGGATGAATCACTGAGGGAGGAATGAGTGAATGTGAAGGCGGAGACTGTTTAGGCCTTCAGCAAGCTAATGTCTTGTTTATAAAACAAACATACTCTATAAATGCACTGTAAAATAAGTCCATGGTGTTCACAGACCAAGGGAGCATGCTTGTACTGTGAAACACAGACTTCATTTTCATTCAGGCATTGAGGCCTCCATGCCTACCCTCATCTTTGGTCAGTTGCATCATCTGAGGTAATTGTGACCATCATGTGGCCACAAGCCTCTACCACAGCGCTTCTCAACCTTCCTAATATAGTTCTTCACGTTGTAGTGATCCCTAATCACAAAATATTTTCATTGTTACTTCTTAGCTAATTTTGTTACTGTAGTAAATTGTAATGTAACTATCTGTTTTCAGACGTTCCTGGTCAACCCCTGTGGAAGGGTCATCTGACGCCCAAAGGGGTCAGGACCCACAGGATGGGAGCCACCAACTTAAAGACTTGTACCATTTGGAGGTTGCTCTCTCTGCTTCCCGTTTGGGGTTTGAGATATGAGCTCTCAGCTGTTCCTGACATCCTTGCTACAGTGCTTTCCCACTGTGACGGTGGGGGGCTTTCCCCCCTGAACCAAAAGCCAAATAAATTCTGCCTTCCATAAGCTGCCCTGGCCATGATGCTTTATCACAGCCATAGAAATGTGTCTAATAAACTGGGTCTCACCCAGGGCTACTTACAGCATTCCTCTGGACTATGTTTCTCCATAGAAAAAAATAATGAGTTCACCAAAACAGGATACTTTTAGATAATCTCAACTAAAATGCTCTGGTTCAAGATTCAAATTGTAAAACTTTGTGTGTATGCACAAGCAGAACTAGGGGGTTGGGAGTCCTACAGTGCTGGTATCAAACCCAGACTTTGCTCAATAATTGAGCTTTAAATCTCAACCTCCAAATTGCAAATTCTTTTTTTGTTTGTTTTTGTTTTTGTTTTGTTTTTTTCGAGACAGGGTTTCTCTGTATAGCCCTGGCTGTTCTGGAACTTACTCTGTAAACCAGGCTGGCCTCGAACTCAGAAATCCGCCTGCCTCCACCTCCCAAGTGCTGGGATTAAAGGTGTGCGCCACCACACCCGGCTGCAAATTCTTAAAATAAAGCCAAAGATCTTTTCTAAACAATACCTATGGGCTATTAAGCTTAGTTTTGAAGGAAAGTATGATCAGCACTGAATGTTTTGCTTATTATTAGGATAAGTGCTAGAATGTGTTAATAATAGTGCTTGAACTTAAGAACCTCAACAAGTAAATAAAACGAACGGTACATATAACATAATTCAGAGGCTTGTGAAAGTTAGCACTAATGTGTAGCTCGTACTAATACGTAATCATTCCTGACAAAGGCGAGACATCTGTACTTCTTTTCCAGAGGACTAAGAGCACACACATATTTGACTACATTCACGTTTCCCAAGCTCCTCAGCTGAGAGATGCACAAGAGATTAAAGGCACTGGTCAGCTTAAATTTACATCTTCCCTCTTTCCCAGCCCTCCAAACTTCCCACTATGGGCTCTAGGGCACTGTCTACAACAGGGCCTATGAAGAGAAGGCGCAAGTAACTGATCAACACCACCACTATTACAACCAACACTCATGGATCTAGAATGTCACCCTCACAACATAGTCAACGTTGAACATGTATTAATCTAATGAAATTTTCTTTTTAAAGTAATTTGATTAGTTTTCTGAAATTTAGGAATATTTTAAGAATTAGATGACTGTGCCTTAATCTTAGTGACACTCTTCGCTTCCACATTGGTCAAAAACGTTAAGATCTTACTTGATTTTTTTTTTTTTCCTCAAAAGTCAACACATTCTATTAGTTCTACCTTCAAAATACATCTAGACTTTAGCCCGTCAAATTCCTTAGTCAAAAATATCATTTATTGCCTGGATAATAGCACACCTTCCCCTTCTCCCTCTTTCTTTTACCTCTTTATTAATTCTTTGTGAGTTTCCCATCATGCATCCTAATCCCACTCATCTCCCTGTCCCTTCACAATTGCCCTTGCAACCTCCCTAAACTAACTAAAAACTAAATAACTAAAATAAAAACAAAAAATAACAAAACTTCATCATGGATGCTGTAGTGTGTGACAGTGTATCACACAGTACACCCTTCTGTCAAGACATCTTTAGTGCAAATGTTCATTGCATTGGTTCAAGGCCTCTGGCTTCTGCTATTCTGTCAATACTAAACCCTTACTGGAACTCCTCTCAAATACCCTGTTGTTGCCCTGTGTCACGGAGATCCTGCACCTTTGGATCTACAGAACCAGTCCATTCACACACTCCAGCACTTCATAGATGGAGTACATGTTGGCTGGGCCAACTCAAAGCTCTGGATCTGAGCCCGGGGAGTAGCTAAGTTGGTCAGTCTCCAGCACCCGCACCACCAGGGCAAGCTCTCCAGCACTGCTCCGGCTCTCTTAACCAATGCCATAGTGGCAAGGGGCAGGGCCAGCTCTCCCTCTCTCATGCCTTTGGGGCCAGCTCACCCATGCCCCTGCCACCAAGGTCAGCCCTACTGCAGCACATCGTCTTTAAAAGCCCTACCTTAAGGTACTTCTTGGTACAGCAGGGGGAGTGACCCTGTTGAAAAATGTCATTGTGCTTTCTGCTGGGGCAGACTCTTGGCTGGTCTGCTCCAGTGAAGACACCATGTCCTGATCCATGTTAGAGAACCTACTGTACTCAAGAGCCCCTTGTAAGAACCCACCCCACCTCTGGAGTCCCAGAGCTGCTTCTGAGAGCCTCAGCGGATTCGGGACCCATCACCTACCAAAACCCCTGCCCTGTGAATACCACTCCCCTTCCGTTCCCTTCCACACCTTGTACCCAGTCCTTTCTGCTGGGGCAGACTCTTAGCTGGTCTGCTCCAGTGAAGATATAATATCCTGACCCATCCTAGAGGACCTGCTGCACTCAGAGCAGTTGAATAACAGCTTGACTGCTCTACTGAAGACCCAACAGTCTGAAGGTCTCCTAGGAGATTTACTGCAGCCAGGGCAACAGATCAGTAGCTTCTCTGCCCCTGTGAAGAGCCCCCAGTTGGAAGACCCCACAGGAGGTCTGCTACAGCCAGGCCTGCAGGCCTACCTGAAGACATGAAGCAACCCAGCAGACTCCAGACAGTCACCCAGACCAACAAATGCCAGGGATAGCCAGCTGGCGAAAGGCAAGCGCAAGACTATAAGTAACAGAAGCAATAAACATGGGCATCATCAGAACCCAGCTCTCCTACCACAGCAAGCCCTGAATATAACAACACACCTGAAAATCAGGAAGCTGACATAAAATCCTATCTCATGAAGATAATAGAGTCCTTTAAGGAGGATATCAATAACTCACTGAAAGAAATACAGGAAAACACAGGTAAGTAGGTGAAGGAATTGAATAAAGCGATCCAAGACCTAAAAGTAGAAATAAAAACAATAAAAAAAACACAAATTGAGGCAAACCTAGAAATGGAAAGCCTAGGAAAAAGGTCAGGAATTATAGATGTAACTCACCAACAGAATACAAGAGATAGAAGAGAATTTCAGGTGAGGAAGATACCATAGAAGAGATTAACACAACTGTCAAAGAAAATTCAAAACATAAAAACTCCCAATCCTGGGCTGGCGAGATGGCGCAGCGGTTAAGAGCACTGACTGCTCTTCCAAAGGTTCTGAGTTCAAAAAATCCCAGCAACCACATGGTGGCTCACAACCACCCATAATGAGATCTGACGCCCTCTTCTGGTGCATCTGAAGTCAGCTACAGTGTACTTATGTACACTGTATCCAAAGCATCCAAGAAATTAAGGACACAGTGAAAAGACTAAATCTAAGAATAATTAGAATAGAGGAGAACGAAGATTTTCTCAGATCAAAGGACCTGAAAATGTCTTCAACAAAATCATAGAAGAAAACTTCCCCACCCTAAAGAAAGAGATGGCCATGAAGGTACAAGAAGCCTATAGAACACCAAATAAATGGGAGCAGAAAAGAAAATCCTCTTGTCACTTAATAATCAAAACACTAAACACACAGAACAAAGAAAGAATATTAAAAGCTGAAAGGGAAAAGGGCCAAGTAACATACAAAGGTAGACCTATCAGAATTATACCAGACTTCTCAACAGAGACACTAAAAGCCAGAAGAGCCTGGTCAGGGGTCATGCAGACTCTAAGAGAACACAAATGCCAGTCCAGGCTACTATACCCAACAAAACTCTCAATCAATATAGATGGAGAAACAAAAATATTCCAGGACAAAACCAAATTCAAACAGAACCTATCTACTAATCCAGCCCTACAGAGAATCCTAGAAGGAAAACTCCAACACAAGGAAGGCACCTGCACCAAAGAAAGGACAAGATATTAAGCATCTCACAACCAAGCCAAAAGAAGGGAACCACAGGCACATAAAGCCACCTACAAAAACAAAGATATCAGGAACCAACAGTCATCTCTCTTTAATATCTCTCAATATTAATGGACTAATTCACCTAGAAAAAGACATGAGCTAACAGACTGGATATGCAAACAAAACCCAGCACTCTGCAGCATACAAGAAACACACCTCAATAACAAAGACAGACACTATCTCAGCATAAAAGGATGGAAAAGGGTCTTCCAAGCATACAGTCCCAGGAAACAAGCAGGAGTTACTATCCTAATATCCAATAAAATGGACTTTCAACCAAAAGTTACCAAATGTGATGAAGTAGGACACTTCATATTCAAATTGGTAAAGAAGAAATAAAGGTATCACTATTTGCAGATGATATGATAGTATACATAAGTGATCCCCAATATTCTACCAGAGAACTTCTCCAGCAGATAAACAACTTCAGCAAAGTGACTGGATATAAAATTAACCCAAATAAATCAGTAGCCTTCCTTTATACAAATGATAAACAGGATGAGAAAGAAATTAGGGGCTGGGAAGTGGTGGAGCATGCCTTTAATCCCAGCACTTGGGAGGCAGAGGCAGGCGGATTTCTGAGTTCGAAGGCCAGCCTGGTCTACAGAGTAAGTTCCAGGACAGCCAGGGCTACACAGAGAAATCCTGTCTTGAAAAACAAAAAACAAACAAACAAACAAAAAACCAAACAAACAAAAAGAAAGAAAATAGGGAAACAACTCCCTTCACAATAGCCACAAATAATAAAATATCTTGGGGTAACTCTAATCAAGCAAGTGAAAGACCTGTATGACAATAACTTCAAGTCTCTCAAGAAAGAATGGAAGAAGATCTCAGAAAATGGAGAGATCTCCCATGCTCATAGATTGACAGAATTAACATAGTAAAAATGGCCATCCTACCAATGGCAATCTATAGATTAAATGCAATCCCCATTAAAATCCCAACACAATTCTTCAAACACATGGAAAGAGCAATTCTCAAATTCATCTAGAAAGGCAAAAACCCAGAATAGTGAAAACAGTTCTTAACAATAAAAGAATAGCTGGGGGAATCACCATCCCTGACCTCAAGCTTTACTGCAGAGCAATAGTGATAAAAACTGCATGGTATTGGTACAGAGACAGACACATTGAAGAATAGAATAGAATTGAAGACCCAGAAATAAAACCATATCACACACTTACAGACACTTGATCTTTGACAAAGATGCCAAAAATATACAATAGAAAAAAGAAAGCATCTTCAATAAATGGTGCTGGTCTAACTGGCTGTCTGTGTGTAGAAAAATGAAAATGGACCCATATTTGTCATCTTGCACAAAGCTCAAGTCCAAGTGGATCAGGACCTCAACATAAAACCAGATACACTGAATCTAATAGAAGAGAAAGTGGGAAAGAGCCCCGAGCTCATTGGCACAGGGGAAAATTTCCTAAACAGAATTCCAGTGGCTCAACCTCTAATATCAAGAATTGATAAATGGGACCTCATGAAACTGGAAAGCTTCTGTAAGGCAAAGGACATAGTCAATAGGACAAATTGGCAACCTACAGATTGGGAAAAAATCTTCACTAACCCCACATCAGATAGAGGGCTAATATCCAAAATGTATAAAGAACTCAAGAAGCTAATCAACAAAAAACCCAAACAACCCAATCAAAAAATGGGGTATAGAACTAAACCAGCAATTCACAACAGAGGAATCTCAAATGGATGAGAAGCACCTAAAGAAATGTTCAAAGTCCTTAGTGATCAGAGAAATGCAAATCAAAACAACCCGGTACACCAATCAGAATGGCTAAGATAAAAACCACAGGTGACAACACATGTTGGAGAGGATGTGGAGAAAGAGGAACACTCTTCCATTGCTGGTGGGATTGCAAACTGGTACAACTACTCTGGAAATCAATCTGGAGGTTCCTCAGAAAATTGGGAATAGATCTACCTGAAGACCCAGCTATACCACTCTTGTGAATATATCCAAAAGATACTCTACCATGCCACAGGGGCAAGTGTTCTACCATGTTCATACCAGCCTTATTTGTGATAGCCAGAAGCTGGAAACAACCCAGATGTACAACAAAAGAACAGATATAGAAAATGTGGTTCATTTACACAATGGAATACTACTCAGCTATTAAGAATGAGAATATCCTGAGTTTTGCAGGCAAATGGATAGAACTAGAAAATATCATCCTGAGTGAGGTAACTCAGACTCAAAAGAACATGCATGGTATGTACTCACTAATATGTAGATGTTAGCCAAAAAGAAAGAAAAAAAAAAAAAAGAAAAGAAAAAAAGTACAGAATACCCAAGATACAGTCCACAGAACTCAAAAAGGTCAACAAACTAAAGTGCCCAAGTGAGGATGCCTCAGTCCCATTGGGAGAGAGAAGAAAGCAATCACAAGTGGGGAGGGAGGGAGAGACCTGGGAGGGAAAGTGGATGGGGAAGGGGTTGGGGTGAGGGGGGGGTATTGTGTGAGGGGAACAGAACCTGATCAGGTATTGGGTGAGGGAAAAGGACTGAAGGACAGCCGAAAGGAAACAGGCATCCTCGGGAGGGAGATAGGAGGTTGGGGGAACCTTCCAGAATGCACCAGAGACCTGGAAGGTGAGAGACTCTCAGGACTCAAAGGGAGGGACCTTAGATGAAATGCCAGACAGTAGGAGAGGGAACTTATAGAGCCCACCTCCAGCAGGAAGGCAGAGCATCAAATGGGGGGGGGAGTAACATCCCACAGTCACAACTCTGACCCATAATTGTTCCTGTCTGAAAGAATTACAGGGATGAAAGTGGAGAGGAGCCTGAATAAAAGAAGGTCCAGTGACAGGCCCAAAGTGGGATCTAGCTCAAGGGGAGGGTGGATAGGGGAGATAAAGTATGGAGTGTAAAAATAAATAAAATTTTAAAAAGTTACCATGTAGGGCCATCGATGTCCTGAAACCTTCTTATAGTTTCTCATCTCAGAGTAAGGGCAAATCCTCCAAATTCACAAGCTTCACTTGACCCACAAGCCCAAGTTCACTCAGGGAAGGTTATTTTGCCTCCCTCCGTCTCCTATCCTGGACTGATATGTGACAGGCACATTGCTGACCCAGACTCTCTTAGTGTGGAATATAGGACACATCTCACTTCTTATAGTTTTTTCTATGGGGATGTCATTCTGCAGTCAAGTAGCTGCTGGCTAATTATCATTATCCTTCCATGATTCACCTGTCTCCTTAGCATTTATCTCTGTCCATCACAGCAGGCCCTCAACTTGATTACGTTCCTCTCAACTAAAGCATGAAAAAAGGGATGCCAGCATCACCACAAGCACAGTACTTGGTGCTCAGCTACAGTGACCAGATAAATGACTTTTTTTTTTTTGCCAGCCTAAGTTTACCTGGTGGGAAAAAACAAGAAACAAAAAACCCTTTAAGTCACAAAGGATTAGATAACCAACCACAGAAAAAGTACCTTTTGGTCTCATCTTTCACTTCATGGTGCTCTCTTCTCTTCTCCATCATCTTCCCCCATCTATTCTTTGGCAAATCTCTTTGAGGCAACGGTATGGCATGCTGGACATAAAGGTCAGTAAGGTTGTCTTTGTTGACTCTTACATCATTTTCAACAGCTATGTTCTTCTGTGTGAAAGAAAACAAAAGTGACTTCAAAACGCCATCATTCATTTAAAAGCTGCCTGTCTAGTAACATGGTGGAAGCTCTATGCTTACGTAAATGATAAAGCTATTTTCACAAGCACGTAATAGTCAACCTATATTATTAGACAGGGTATTAAGGACCCATTAAACTCCATGAAGTTCAGCTTCGTCTTCGAGGGACCACGTGCCCTCACTGGCACTGAGAGGACTGCGGCCCGTACCTGCTGGCCAAGTCCAGAAGTAGACGACCATTCCCACCACCATGACTACCTTCTTAATCTAAATAAAAATGGGACAGTGCCTGAGAAAAACACATTTAAAAAGTATCAAATTCTGTCCATGAGCTACTGAGTGGGACTATTATGGTCAGATTGGTGGGGTAGGTTCTCATTCTCATTCTGTGTTTTATTTCTCATGTTCCTTTTAATGTGG
>JADRCD010214211.1:0-22737 GCA_019843815.1 Montemys delectorum | reverse complement strand
CCTTACATTTAGTTAATGTACATGAATGTAAAAGAAGACAAAAGGACATTTGATTGTTAGCCTTAGAAAAATGCAAACTGAAGCAATACACTTCTATACCTCTTACCAAAGAAGGCTAAAATTAGAGCTGAAGAGATGGTTTTCATGAGCATAAAATAAATCTTAAAAGGGGGGAGCTAACATTAGAAAGAGTAAGTAAGGCAAATATTGACAAGAAGAGCTGGAGCCTACATACCAAGTGGGATGTGGTCTAGTGTAAACTATGTTGAAGAACACAGCTACACACATCATACAACCCAGCAGTCTAACTGACTTACCCACATCAAGACTTGTATTACAAACACTAAGAAAATAAAACCCACCTTATTTTTTCCAAAGTCTAAGTGGAATGTCACTATTTTTAGCTTCTTTGTAAGATCTCAGTGTGAAAGCTTGTGTTTCGGTTTTCTTTGTATTCCCTCTATGTACCTCAAGCTGGACTTAAACACAGTGGTACCCTGCTGCCTCTGACTCCCATAAATCTAGGATTATAAGCAACCAGTTTAGAAAAGTATCTTTGAAAAAAAAGCAAACATCACAAAGAAAAACCACATTTATTGTATTTAGGGTAAGGAATGAGTGACATTGCATGTGTGTAGATCAGAGGACAAAATAGGGAGTCAGTTCTTTCCTACTGTAGCAATCCCAGGAATCCAACTCAGGATGTGACCTCTCAATACCAAGTGCCTTTTTCATCCAACCTTCTTACTGCCTCATTTTTTTGTTTTTTTTTGGTTCTGTTGTTTTATCAGACAGGATCTCATCTCACTCATCTCACTATATATGCCAGGCTGGCCTAGAACTTGTAGACAATCCTACCTTAGCCCCCTAAATGCTGGGATTATATGTACAAGCTACCATACCTGGCATGTGTATATAATATAAGCACATTATGCCCACCTGTCTGTATGTGTGGGTGCACCAGCCAATGCATGAAAGCCAGAGGACCCACACTTGCTTGCTTTCTCTCCCTCCCTCTCCTCCCCCCCACCCCCTTTATTCCTTTGAAACAGGGTCACTTGCTAAAGCTTGAGCTCTCAGTTTAGCTAGGCTGACATGACAGTCATGAAAACCAGTAATGTTCCTGTCTCCATCCCCTACCCCAGCTTTTTACAAGGATGCTAGAGACTCAAATGTGGTCCCTTGCTTGTACAGTAAGTGTACTTACTTAACTATCTCTCTAGGCCACCCATCCTATCCGTTTTGTTGTTTTTAGATAATGTGTCTCCTGTACTCCAAGCCCAAACTGGCCTGCCTCTCCTTAAATCCTCCTGACTCCACCCCCCAAGTACTAGAGGTATGAGCCACTATACCCAAATGAATTTTTTTAAATTGCCTGTTTTTTAATTTTCGGAAAGGGTCTTATGAATTCCAGGCTGGCCTTGAACTCTTTATCCTCCTGCCTCCACCCCTAGAGTGCTAGGATTACAAGCTGATACCTCCATACGCAGTATGTGGTGCTAAGAATGGAACCCAGGGCTTCCTGCATGCTAGGCAAGCACTCTATTCAATGAGCTACATCCTCAGTACCTAATCTTCGCACACTTAAGGTCAGGCAGTGAAGATAGCAATCATGTTTGTGTGTTGTGGGACGTCAGTGAATACATTAGAGTCATTATCTAAAAAACTGGTAATTTTGCCAGAGTTTTCTCTCCTTGTTGGGCTCCTGAGGAAATTAATGGAACCTTTGTGTTTTGTTTCTTTAGTATCAAACCTCCATAACAGTGAACACTCCAGTTTGAATGTTACTTAGCAGTAATTCATTATTAGGACTGCAAATAATAGAAACCTATTAGGAGAAAATGCAAACTATAATACTCTGAACAATTATGTTAAATTTGCATATCTTTAAGAAATCAACCTACTTTCTAAGTTCCTTGCACTTGGAATTTAAAAGGCTTTTTTTTTTTGAGACAGTTTCACTAAATATCCTTCAAACCCTCAGCAAGCCTCCTTCCTCATCAAAAAAAGGCTTTATGAGAAAGGCCATCCCTCACCCCGCACACAAAGAAACTTTCTAGGTAACAGATATTAGTTAGACTGACTGTTTTTATTTCAAAGATGGCCTTAGACAGGCAATCCTCCCAACCATCCCTTTACCTTGGAAGTGCTGGGATTGCAGGGATCCTCTACCTCACCTGGCTAAGAGCGCTTTTAAAGAAGTGCGCCCTAAAGTATGCATCATTGTTGCACTGCAATTACTTAGAAGCTAAACATAGTGGCAAACATCAGTAATTCCAGAATTTAGAAGATTAAGGCAGCTCTTAGTCTTAAGAGTTCTCTCTTTGTAACAACCTATGAGTTCCTAGAGAACACCTGAAGTATCACAGGCTCCGTGGCAGGTGCCTTTACCTGCTGAGCCATCTCGAAAGCCCTACCTACCAACCATGTTTTCAATACCTTTACTAGACACAGCTGGATTCAATCAGAAATACTAACTACAAAACTTAGAACTGCCTAATTGAAATAAAAAAGACTCTAAGTTCATGAGCAGGGACTGAGTGAGCAGCCTGAAGGGAGCTAGCCGTGTCTACCCGAGCAAGCAAGGCTGACCAGAGTGAGCAGAGGTCCTAAAGTCAATTCCCAACAACCAAATGAAGGCTCACAACTATCTGTACAGTTACAGTGTGTATTCATATACATTAAGTAAATCTTTAAAAAAATAAGTTCACTCACACAAAACTTTAGCATTTGCTTTATTAAGGTAAAAATCTGTTCTTTCTAGACAAAATAAATTTTAAAATAAATTTTCACACCTCTTTTAAGTCAAGGATTTTAAAAAGGACTTTACAAATATTAAAAACAAGCACTCTAGGTACTTACTACAACATATGTAAATGATGTTTGCACAATCATGACAGTGAACACATTACAGAAAAAAGGGAAAGAAAGGGTCGGGTGAAAACTTACAGTGTAATTCCAACTATCAGGAGATGAGATAAAAGTTAAGACTAGCCTGGGCTCTATAGGGAGCCTCTGTTTCAAATAAAAATTAAAGAGACTAAAAGTTAGAACACTAAAATTCTTCATTAAGTACTATGTAATGTTTTACACAACTTTATGTCTGAAAGGATCTCAAGATGCAGTAAAGAAGCAGCAAGGGGGAAAACGCTTACACCACCATGCACCCAGTTTCCTTTCACACACATGGAGCGTGCACATACATGCACTATTATTTATATAATATAATAATATATATAAATATATTTAATACAATATATAAATATATTTAATATATAAATATAAATATGTATGTACTTCTAAGAAGGAAGTAAATCAAGGAAAATAATAAAAAAAAAACAGAAACATTTCTAGGGGCAGTGGCATGAAATCGAAATGGGAGCGATCCTGGGATTTATGCTCTTTTGTATTTGAATTCTTAAAAGAATAACATTCATTTAAAAAAATTAAAATGCACACCTAAACTTCCTTTAAGCAATTTACAACCAGTAGTATTGGCTGTAATGAGATGTCATTTCCTTCTGGTTTTGTTGCCGTAAAAAAAAAAAAAAAAAAGACAGCAACTAATCTCTTTACCTGACAAAAAAAATGACAGAGTTGGGGGGAGGAGGCACTTTGAAGAAACAAGACTTTTTAGTTGACTCTGGCATGACCCAGCACACTCAACAAAACTCATGGTCCACAGAACGAGAAAGGTGGAATACTGCGCCCACAGTACTGAAGGTTGTTTTTAGAAAGCTTAACTAAGACACAGAAAATGCCAAGTGTGTTTTCCAGGGGTGGGAACGGGAACGTGAAACCCTACACCACCTAAAAGAGGTCCACGGGACTGACAGCGGGCTGGACCTGGGAGAGCGCGGGGGTGGGGAGGGCTCCGCGATCTCTTTTAGGTTTGGGCTCAGCGCCACGGTTTTACGGCGAGCCAGGCTTGGGGTGTGAAGTCCCCGAGGGTGGTCGACGGCGTCTCGGGCGACCTCTAAACCCTGGGCGGAAGCCGAAGGCGAGAAGGTGGACCGCCGACACCTGAGGTCTGCGGCTGAGCGGGGGAAACGGCTCCGGAGAGAAGCAAAAGCGACAACTTTTGCGTTCGACGTGGCATCTCCCCGTAAGGTTCGCCAAGTCTTCTCCGGAGTCCCAGCCCGCGAGCGACCCCGGCTACTGCCGCCTCCCCACGGCCCGGCTCTCCCAGGGAAGCCCGGCTTGAGCCGCGGCGGCCGGCGGCTTGCAAAGGGGGGACCTGACCTCGGCAGGCGCGGGCTGAGCGCGGATCGCCGCCACCCCACCTGACACCTAGCCTGGCGGGGCGCCCCGGGCGAGCCACCGTCCGACCGCCAACAGCCCCGGCGGCGGCGGCGGCGGCCCCCTCCCCCACCCCTGGGCGGCGACCTCGGCGCCGCCGCCCCGGGGCCCCCGCTCACCCAGGTAGCGGCTCCTCAGCCTGGACGGGTCTTCCAGCCCGAGGGACCTTTTCCTCACGTCCCACAACAGGTGCGGGCAGGAGCCACTCCGAGCCATGGCTCCGCCGGGGCTGGGGTGGGAGAGGGGAGACCACCGCGGGGGGTGGGGAGGGGAAGAGAGGGAGGGGACAGGCCGATCAACACCCGAGCGGCACCGGCACCATGCGCGCGCCGGGCCTCGCTGGCGTGGCGGCTCAGAGGGCGGCAGCCGCGGCCGCGCCTTCTCCCCCGGAGCGGAGAGGCACCGGGGCCACGGCTCGCCTCATACTCTCCTTAAGACTACCCAGAACATCTAGAGATCGGCAACCGTCCCCTCCCTCGACCCCCCTCCCGCAGGAGGCGGAGGCGGAGGCGGCCGCGAGCTCCGCCCTCTCCTCGCCCTAGGCCACGCCCCCTCCCGGCCGTTCGCGCGAGAGGATGCCCATCTGGGGCAACAGAAGCCGGCGTGCGTCACGATTGCCCTCACCCTAGGAAGAGGAGGTTTAAGGCCGCTCTAGCCCACTCCTTAATTGTCTATGGGTGGAGAGAGGAATGACGGAAGCCGCTGAGGTGGTCGTCTCGCTCTCGCTTCTCGATTCAAAGTCAAAAAAAAAAAAAAAAAAAAAGAGGCCGGGCGTGATGACGCATGCCTCCAATCCCAGCATTCGGGAGGCTTGGACGATAGCGGGGTCCAAGCCAGCCCGGGTCAAACAGCAAGACACCGACTCAAAAATAATACGTAAATAAAAGGAAGTCCGACAAGTATCCAGTGTCATCTTTAGTTCGGGAGAGGGAAGTCCAGAAAGCTTAGTCTAGCTACACCCTTCTTGGTCAAAAGTGAGGGACGGGACCGAAGCGCGGCTTCAGTTTTCCCCTCTCCAAAATGTCCTCCAAGGGCCGGAAGGAGGGGGGGAGCCTGGCCACGCCTTTTCCGCTCTGTGAGGCCAGCCAATTAGAGCAGCCGTTAAGCTTGCGCAACGCCTCCCCCGCCCAGCGCTAGCCGCCCCAGCACCGCGACCTCTTTAGCACCTGTTGCTATGACTCCTCCTCCGTCTCCCCCACCCGCTCGCAGGAGGCGGGCTGGGGCGGGCTCTCGCTGAGACTCCGCCCCCTCAGCCTTTGCGGGACTCGGCCTCTAGGTGCTTCACCCCAGGCTGGCAGAGCCAGGGAAGGGCGCCCTAGGGCAGAGGCGGACGCCCAGCGCCTTAGAGAGAAAGGGACCAGCCGCCCTTCGTTGTCAGCCGGGAACGCGGACGCAGCGGCGCTCCCACCCAGCTGCTGTCGATCCCTAGGCCGCCGAGATGGCAGCTGCCGGAGCCCGAGGCCTGCGGGCCACCTACCACCGACTCATGGATAAAGTGGAGTTGTTGCTGCCGAAGAAATTGAGGCCGCTCTATAACCACCCGGCAGGTAATGAATCCTGAACGGCTCGCCCCGAGGTCGTTCCTCTCCCTCCAAAACCGGGACATTAGAGGCCCTGTGACAGTTGAGTTGCTGCCGGAATCTCAAGAGCCCCAGTCTCGTCCCCTGGAAGGGAATCCATCAGTCCTCCTAATCTTTCACCTTGTTTCATCTTAGGTCTCTTCCCCAAAACCGAGTCTCTCCACCCGGTGCCCTTGTTGACTTTTGATGCCTTAGCTCCCTTAAACACTACTCACACTCCCGACCTCGCCTCCAGACTCCAACCTTAACTCCTGAGAGCCACGAAGGGGTCTTGGGCCACCATGAGACCCTCATTCTAACTCCCCTTTCTCCCTCCGTGAATTTATAACGCAGACGTGGGATAGCGCTGAAAAGGTGTCTGTTCTCAGCAGAGGGTTTGGAGTAAAGGTCACACTTTAGTTCCTCTTGGCAGAGGCCTGCTGAGTGAACCCTCCCCAAAATTGGACGCTCCCCACCCTCATCCCCTTCCCCGTTAAGTCAATGTCATTCCTGGTTCCATAGATCCAGTATAAGCCAGTCATTATGCAATCACTGACCAGGTTCTATCTCAGCCTTTTTTTTAATGTGGGCAGATATGAATACAGTTCTGTTCCACCACTTACCGAGGTGTGACCTTGGGCAAAATTCTATACTTCTGTCTTAATTCATATAAAATGTATTCAGTGTGAAAATCAAAAATATCATATGCTTGATTCTTTGAGGATGTTAGCTGTCACAAGTACTGGATAAGAATTCCTGTAGTTAAAAATAATTCTTTAAGAAACTGGGAGGCCCCTGTCCCCTAGCTCTTTATTATACTTATTAAATTACCACAAAATGGGTGGTAGTAATACTTGGGTGAGGAATAAAATCTGATTATAGTATGAAATCTTTCAAGTATAAAATTGAGCAAATAGAAAAATTTACTCACAATGAAAAAACTGAGTTGCTAACAAAAAAGTGAAGTTTGCCTTTACATAGATTAAATCCATAGTCTACAATTGATATAAAGGTTTAGTTCTAAGAGATGAGGCAGCTCTCTGGAGCCTAGGTTGGTTGTTAAATCTGGTGTCCACTTTAATAACAGAATGGTGTATATACCTCCGCATAGACGGTAATTTTAACACTTAATAGCATTACTGCACATGAGAACCATCATAAAACTTGTTTTTAAGGAACTTTATTGATGAAGTTTGTTTAGTTACCTATTAGTTTTTACATTTTTCTATTCTGTTCTGTTTTATGGCAGAGATTTTCAGAAGATAATAATTTGACAATCTGTGTAATGATCAGAGTGTTACAAAATCACCTGAGGTCTCTCCAGCTTTGGAATGAGGACGGTGTAGAGCAGTTTTAAAGTACTTAAACTAACAGGAATTGGAAGGTAGTCCTTTGTTGATCTTTTTCAAGATCCTGGCTTTTAGCCACTTGTAACTATTGTTTGTAGTACTTCAACTGTAGATGAGCACTTTGTGCACTTCATCCGGAAGTCTTTGGGTCACTTCTGTTTAAGGATAAGGCACACAGGCACACAGACCTGGAAGACAGAGAGGTAGGCTGAGTCTTCACTTTGACTGTATGACTGCGGCTTTAAAGAATTCCCTAAACCTTAGGAATCTTTTTGTTTGGTTGGTTGGTTTTTTATTGTTTTTGATTGTTTCTTTGTGTTGTATTTTGTTTTTCTTGGCAGGATATCTCTGTGTAACCCTGGATGTCCTGGAACTTGCTTTGTAGACCAGGCTGGCCTCAAACTCAGAAATCCACCTGCCTCTGCCTCCTGAGTGCTGGGATTGAAAGTGTGAGCATTCACTGCCTGGGTGGAAATCTTTTAAAATTAAGAATGATTGTGAAAATTAAATGATTGTAGTATCTATAAGACATACAGAAGTATTTGTTTTACAAATCAGAATGAACTTTCTCTTCCAAAGGGTTTAGGGCCTTTGCTGTCCTCGTGTTTGTTTGTTTTTGAGACAAGGTCCCTTCTATCCCAGGTTGGCCTTGAACTTGCTATGTAGTTGAGGTCTTGTTGCTGTTTGTTTTGCTTTTTTAAATTAGACCTTAACAGGGCTGGTGGCACACTCCTTTAATCCTAGCACTCAGGAGGCAGAATCAGGCAGATCTCTGTGAGTTTGAGTCCCAGGATAGCCAGGGCTGTGACATAGGGAAAAAAACCTGTCTCCACAAACAAACAAAAAAACTAGATCTTATTATACTCTCCTGGCTGACTTTAAACTTGCTGTTAGAACAGTCTGACCTAAAACTCAAGAGGAATCTTCCTGCCTCTGCTTCCCCAGTGCTGGAGTTAAAAGGGACCAGACACCTCTCTTTTCAAAGTCTTTCAGTGAACCTAGAGCTTCATCAACTCACCTAGGCTTGCTTGCCATTGAGCACTAGCGATTGTCTCCACGCTCAGTGATAGGCTTAGAGACAGGTACCAGTGCTTGTTCCTTACTTATGTGTACTGGGAATGGAAGCTGAGGCTCCGGGCATGCCAAGCAAGCACTCTGTAACCGAACTACATCTCTAGCAATTAAGTTTTTGAATAATATGTAAAGATGCCTATCACTTAAAACTTATTAGTGATTGAAAAGTTGTAAGCACAGCAGTATAGAAATGAACAAGCATGCAGAATATGACTAATGACTCACTAGTGTTTGAACAAAAATCTGAGAAAACAGATTATTGTTCTACTCATTACCCAAAATGAATAGTCCCTTTGAATACTATTGTACTTTAGTATTTGGTACTGAATACCCTTCTAAGCATTAGACATATTCATATACAAGGTTCTATTAAAAAGTTATGAAAGGTTAGAATATTAGCAGTCAGAAAGTATATGTTGCTTGTTATACATTTTTAAATTTATTTTTGTCAGCGACAGATATTTCTAAAGAAGTAACAAGAATGTATTTTATTTAGATACTTATTGTAGTTGGAATACTGTGTGGCCTGGAATTTTGAGGCCTTTGTCATCTGTTTGCTTACATGTGCTGTGATGCAGAATGATTGCCTCTGTAGGCAAGTAATAATAAAATAACTAAATGTGATTTCTAGACAAGTTCCTCAGCTCACATAAGGGGTGTCATCTAATCCACCGTCTAGCTAACTGTATAGAAAGCCTGTTGTTCCAAACAAGCCAGTTGTATAACTATGCCCGAGGCATTTGTCAGATCATAACATTAAAGTTACATTGCACAATGTTTATCTAACACTTAGTTGTCGGCATGGTTTGAATGTCCTTTAACTCTGTAAATACTGAGATTCAATCCTCATTGTGGGGCATTAAGTAACTGGAAATATAATCAGACGAAGGTGTTTGGAGGTGGAAGCTTTGGGATGTAATTAGAATGAAATAAATTCCTGAGGGTAAAGTGCCTATGAGTGAGTCCTAGTGACTTTGGGACAGAGACCATGCATATACCTAAACATATCCTTTTCCTCTCTGGCTGAATAGGATGCTCTGCCCTAACTCAGATCTCTGTCAGCAAGAAGGCTATCAGTAAAAGGCCTTAGGTCTGACAGCTTTCTACTCATGAGCCAAACAGTGGATGTTGGGAACTAGATCTCGTCCGTTCTGACATCAACAAGTACCTTAACCACTGAGCTATCTACCCAAGCCCAGGTGCTTCTTACCAAGTACTGCCCTTAGGTCGTTCATTGTAATAATGGAGCGTGGATGAATACAGCTGAGAAAAAAACATTACTAATTGTAAAAGCATTCTTTTTTAAAAAATTGCAAACTATAAAATAAGGTGGATCATCCCAAGAGATGCATAAAAACCAGTATTCACAATCCTGATCTTAGTGTTACGTCAGAACCAGTTTTAGTACAATTAAAAATGGTTTTGGCAGTTAGTAATAGTGTCAAATACCAACCTTCACATTCTAAGGATGTGTGTGTACTTGGCCATATGGTATCAAATATACTGGGTAAGCCTTGCACAGTACGTGAAACTAAGAGGGATATTGAAAAGTGAAGAGAGTAAAGGATGAGACATTGTTGATTTGTGGATAGTAAACTACATTCGAGAAGTTCTGATATGCTGCTGAGTGCTAGAGCAACTGCAGATAACAATTATGTACATTATATATACATATATATGTGTGTGTGTATAGCGAGAGAAAGCCACACAGACAGACAGACACACACACGCACACGCACACACGACACACGACACACGTATGTTTGGATTTTTTTTTTTTTTTGGGAGACAGAATGTCATATAAACCAGTTTGGCCTTGCTATGTAGCTGGGCTACAGCTGGCCTTAAACTGATCCTCCTGCCTCTGCCAACTGAGAGCTGCACATAAAGAAAGAATGACAAATCCCAGACAGGCCCAGAAGGCAGTGCCTGTACTCCAGCCCTACAGGGAAGAGGACCGAATGCTACCGCAGTTTAAAAAGCTGAGAAGGAAAGCAGTGATAGAGAGTGGCATGGAAGGAGTGAGAAGAGGTGGTGATCTTTGTCACCTTCCAGCATTCAGTAAGAAAGTTTATTCTTCACTTCAGACACAATGAATACCAGTTCAATGTTTGTAAGTGTATGTGTGCGTATGCTTTTCCAAGAAGGAAGTCTTTTTATAGTAGAAAGAATCATACATACATATAGCCTATGTTATGGATAGAATTCACTTATTCCACTGATGACGATTACTCCAGCCAAAAAAAAATTGAGGAAATACAATTTAATTTATAAAAGGACAGTCAACCTAGCTGTAATCCCAGTACTCAGGAGGAAGACATAAGCAGGTCTCTGGGAGTTCTAGGCCAGCCAGGTTCACTAGTGCGTTCTGGGGCAACCAGAGCTACATAGTGAGGTCCTGTCACAGAAAACCAAAAAAATGAAAAAGAGGAGAAAAGGTACATCAGTCTGCCCGGCATGGTCGCACAAACTTGTAAGCCTCTTTCAGAGGCTGAGGCAGGAATCACCCCAAGTTCAAGGCCAGTCTGCACTGAGCTGTTTGTTCCAAGATACCTTGAACTATATGATGAGACCCTGTCTCAGAGAAAACAAAAAGCAAAAACAAACAAACAACAAAGGAACTGGGGAAGGCGGCTCTGCAGGCAGACCTGAGTTTGATCCCTGGACTCACATAGTATGAGAGAACTGACTCTCCGAAGTTGTGCTCTGACTTCAGTGAGCACACCTACTGCATGTATGCACCATTCCCACAAACACACTAAATAAATAATGAATAATACATGTAAAAAAGAAAAAATAACTATTTTGCTATTTACTGTATTTCCCTTATCCTTAAATAGATCATAATTTTAAATATACATAGAATACTGTCTAATATTTCTAAATTATCAATTTTTGAGGCCTTTTCTACTTTTAAGTAGAGACTTAAGAAAAAAAGGTGAAATGTATTGTTAAATTCTTGGTCTAAAAGTGTTCATTTCTCTCTGAGAATGACGTTTCATGTTGAGCTGTCAAATGGAATTTTTATAAGGTGATTTTTCAAAATTCACTTCTCAATTATTTCAATAATAGTAAATATTAACAGCTATTCTATTAATTTATACTTCTGTTTATCCTGACACTCAGGTATTATAATCATATTAGACATTATAATTATTTATTTTTATGTTTTCCTGTGAGAATAACTATAATTATAAATAGCCTAACCCTGTTTTTTCAATCTTAATAATGCATTGGCATTGTTACCATTTGAGTAATGTCTACATCTAAGTTATTTATTTCAGTAATGTTTTTAGGTCTAGTGACAGCTTCTATCTCTGAATTCATATATTATCTGCATTTATTCACTATATAGTCTGAAGATAAAATAAATTGGTTGAGATCAAATGAAAGGGAAAGCTAAGTTTTCTTTGAAACCTTTATATTGTTTGGGCCCCACTCGTACCAGAGGCAGGGTCTCACTACATAGCCCTACATGGCCGAGAAATCTTTGGGTAGGCCAGGAAAGCTTCAATTTCAAAGATATCTACCTACTTCTGCTTCCTTACTGCCTGAATTAAAAACGTATATGGCCATACCCAGTCCTCCTTTTCTTTTTTAAAACTTTAAAGCAAAATAAAAAAAATAAAAGCAAGCTACTTTGTGCTGGGGGTCATACCTGTTCCTATTTGTGGTGGTTTGAATATGCATAACCCAGGGAGTTGCACTATTGGGAGGTGTGGTTTTGTTGGAGTATGTGTGGCCTTCTTAGAAGAAGTATGTCACTGTGGGCTTTGAGACTCTTGGGAGTCAGTCTGTTCCTAGCTTCCGTTGGATGAAGATGTAGAACTCTTCAGTTCCTCCAGTACTATGCCTACCTGGAAGCTGCCATGCTTCCCTGCCTTGACGATAGTGCACTGAACCTCTGACCCAGCTAGCCCCAGTTAAATGTTTTCCTTTATAAGAGTGACCTTGGTCATGGTGTCTCTTGACAGCAATAGAAATCCTAATGAAGACACTATTCTTTGGGATACCAGGCCAGAGGAAAGCAATCAATTCAAAGTCAGCCTGGGCTACCTGGGGAATTACAAGCCAGTGTGGGCTACAGAGTGAGACAATCCTCATCCCCCACCCATCTCAAAAACAAAACAAAACGAAAAACAAAAACAGCTACTTGTTTATATCTGCAAATATCCAACTCTATTTATCCTGATGTTAACTTGTCCATTGCCTTCAAGTATCTCAGAAAAATAGCAACTTATAATGTCTTACATATTTGCTACTAATATTTTTGTTTAGTACTTAAAACTTATTAAACTCATTTAAAGTTTGTTTCATCATTTAAAATTGTCACTAATTAGGGCTGGACAGATGTCTCAAGATGTCACTTAAGAATACTTGCTGGTTTTGCAGAGGAACTAGGTTTGGTTCCTAGTACTCAGATGGTAGCTCATAGCCATCTGTAACTCCAGTTTCGGGGGATCTGATACCATCTTCTGGCCCCCATGGGCACCAGGCATAAACACGATACAGATACATACAGGCAAAACACTCATAACATTAGATAAATCTATTTTTTTCACTAGTTAAGTATCTATCTTGGTCCAAAGTCCTGGCCACTTAATTTCATGTTTAAAGGAGGGTTTGGTTGGTTGGTTGGTTGGTTGGTTGGTTGGTTGGTTGGTTGATTTGGTTGTTTGGTTCTGTTGGTATTTGTGCAGTTACATTTTTATAAACTGTTACCTAGCTTGGAACATTTGAGTAAATTAGTTACTAGGTAAACCTAGTGGAAAACTTTACTATTCATTAACCCAAATGTCTAACCATGGAAAGATTCCAAGAAGCCAAGAAGGACCTTATTCAGACAACAGTTTGGGGACAGCAATAGAATAAACAGTTTTGGCATGGTGGGGGTTGGGACAATCCAGAAGAATTCAAAGAAAATAGGAACACCTGTTCACCCAGAGACTAAGAAAGTACACTTTCTTGAGTAATGAAACCAAGCTTCAAGCAATAATAAAACCAAACTAAGAAATTTATGAAGACTGTGATCCAGGGATCCATGTATGTCAAAGAAAAATGATACCTTCCCTACTCACTCTAATTGAAGTTACAGGGATCTGTATTCTGGGCTTGGAACAGGCTCCACGGTCTAAGAATAGCTGGTTAGTAGAAGTCTCGTAAAGTCATGAAGGAAGCCTATGTCCCTGAAAATGAGGAGACTGTGATACTGGCCTTAAGAATAAAGCAATGTCAGGGCCATTCTCTGTCAAACCTACTAAAGTTCGAATGTTTCATAAAACTTCTATCCTGGGCATGCATAGTTAAGCCCAGTGTAGAAGACAGTAGAATACATGAGCTGTTTTGGTTGTTCAAAGAAGCATTTAGCTTAAACTGGAGATGCTAAAGAAGTTTTACTTGATAACTGGAAAGCAAAAACAAGATTTTGAGGGATAGCAGTTAGGGTTAAGAGGAGTATGTTAGTATAGAGCTACTGAGTGCGTCTTTGCTGGGGCAGTAGGCTTGTGCATTCAAATGTTTAACTGTCCAGGTTTCTTTGCCCACTAGAGGGCACTAGTAGCAACAGCAGAAGGAATACCACTGTAACCACCTATTTATGGCAGTTGTTTGCTTGGTTCCTATCTCCTGCACCTCCAATCCCAGGAGTCACACAGAGGAAGCCAGAGCAGGAGGAACCTGGGTTCAGAATCTAAGGTATATACAAAACCATGTCTCAAAAATATTTTTTTCTTTTAAGTCATGTTTTTCCTTAGTATAATTTATCATAAAATTCCATTTGGGTCCCTACCAAATGCTAATGCATAGTGGGGTGTTCTGGAACTACAGGCTTGTTTGTACCACACAGCACTACATTGGTGTAGTCCTTCAAAAATTCTACTTCTTTCTCCACACCCTCCTGTCTGCTTTTGAGACAGGGTTTCCCTACTATCCTAGATTTCAATTTGTAGAACTCAGACTCACAGAGATCCACCTGCCTCTGGGATTAAAGGGCTGCACCACCACACCCAGCTCTCTTTCTATGTTTTTGGAGGTATTTTGTTTTTTTGAGATAGTTTCTCACTATTTAGCCCATGTTGACCTAGAACCCATTGATCCTCCTGCCTCAGCCTCCCAGTGCTGGGATTACAAGCATATACCACTTAGTATTAAAGAAAGTTTTTTCCAGTCTTGCTCAAGGTAAGAAGAGAAGGATTGGCTGTGATCAAAACAGCACTGTAGCAAACTGTGTCAGAGCCAACTGTAGCAAAACAAACACAGATAGATTCTTTTTTCCTATTCAATTAAAAGCAACAGAAATTAGAACCCTTTGATAGTTTCAACTCTCTCAACAACTATTTCAGCACTGTCTACAAATTTGTTCCACAGCTTAGAATATAAATAATATAGGTGAAGGTTTATGGGGAAAATGTAAAAATAATTTGATATGAGATACCTAAGAAAATAAAGCTTAGCATTACAATTATACTCACAAAGATATGATCTGTGATCTTCAAGTGTTTGGAGAATTCTGAAAATGATACCCTAAGGTTAGATTGCAGTATAAACTACTGCCATGTGTAAAGTCTGTTTCTAGTCTCAGCAATACACACACACACACACACACACACACACACAAAGCTAAACCATACTTATCAATATCTAATGCTAAGCTCACAAAAACAGGTTATATCACTCTTACGTATCATGCTGGGTGAGTTCCAGGACTCTGTATACTTTCAGTTTTCTCTGGATTACTTAATAAGACATTAAGGCTGTACTTTTTTTTTTTTATTTGTTGCTGTACTTTGGGGGCCAACTTCAAGAAAAATGTGTATTTTCAATGCAGATGAAAAAGACTGAGTCTTAAAATATAAACCAAGTTAGCCTTGAATTTGTGATCTGCTTGAAGCTCCTGGGTACTAGTATTATAAGAACTGCACCACTACACATAGTTTCCAACTATTGCCAGTCTACAGTTGGGTGGATCTGAAGATGATGGAAGCCACAAATAAGGAGAGCCGAGTATATTTTTAAAAGTGTATGTGTACATACATATCTATTTTATGCACATATATGTTCTTTATTCATTATAGTAACAAACAAGTAATAAAACCTATTTTTCCGCTATGCTGGCTAACTTTCCTTTGATACTGTTCATGCAAGTATGAACTGTGCAGCTACTGGATAATCTTCATGGGAAAGTAGGTAAGCAACTACTGTTTACAGTGTACCCTGGAAGACTAAGTAAGCATGGTACTACAGACCTGTAATCCCAGCATGCAATTGGTGAGGCAGGCAGATCTTTGTGAGTTCCAGGCCAGCCAGAGCTACACAGTGAGACCTGATCTCAAAAACAAAAACCAAAGGAGGCAGAGGCCAAGAGCAGTGCCGCAAGCTTGAACACACTGGGATTTGTAGTAGATTTGTAGTAGATTTGTAGTAGATTTGTAGTAGACTTTGTCTCCAAATCTGAAAGTAAAATGCATTGTGGTAGGTTTTTAAATCTCCTGTATTAAAATCTCATTGAATTGGTCAATTTAGGTGTAAGAATAATGAGAATTAGTCTGAGATATAAAAATAATCAAGGACTATGTTAAACTGTGGAAAAATAGTCCACGGTCCCTGCCACTTAATGTTAAAGGCAAGTGATAAATAGCCCAGCTTCTTAAATTGTAGCTTACAACCCTCTATCTGATTATGTAACTTAACTTTGGAGCAATACAAACTTTGTCAACAGTATCAGTTTCTGAACAAATAACAACCAAAACTTAACTCAACCTTAAATACATAGAGTTGGAGAGATGGCTTAGCAGTTAAGAGCATTGGCTGGGGTTGGAGAGATGGCTCAGTGACTAAGAGCACTTCCAGAGGTCCTGAGTTCAATTCTCAGCAACCACATGCTGGTTTACAACCATCTGTAATGGGATTAGATGCCCTCTTCTGGTGTATCTGAAGACAGCTACAGTGTGCTCATACACATAAAATAAATAAATATTAAAAAAAAAAAAAAGAGAGAGCACTGGCTTCTCTTCCAGAGGAGGAGTCCCAGCACCTCCATAGTGGCTCACGACTCTCTGAAACTCCAGTTCCAGGGGCTCCAACACCTTCTTCTAGCCTCCTTGGGAACCAGGCAGGCACACAAGTGGTACACAGACATACACATGAGCAAAACAGTCCTATAAATCAAATCAAATACATAGTGAACTAAGGTGTTTTTGATAGTACTTATCCTTGTTATAGTGCACAATTTCACTACAACCTCAGTTCTGAATACAAAGTATATAGTATGTGCTGGGCATACAATCACAACACACAATGTCAGCAAATACTCCTGAAACATCTCACTCAGATATGACTATTGTATGTTGTAAGTTGCATTATTTACTGTATATACAAAGTACAAAGCTCTTATGGAAATATGATGGCTTAATTACTTAATTATATAAGTACACTATTGCTCTCTTCAGACACACTAGAAGAGGTCATCGATCCCGTTACAGATGGTTGTGAGCCATCACGTGGTTGTTGGGAATTAAACTCAGGACCTCTGGAAAAACAGTCAGTGTTCTTAACTGCTGAGCCATCTCTCCAGCCAGTTTTGACTATTTTTACCTTTTTTGGTCTACAGGTAAGCATGAAATTCGTATACCTTAGGATTGGATTGTCAGAATGTTTGATAATAAAAAAATTACTGAGTACTGGAAGGTGGTTCATGATTTAAAAGAACTTGTTGCTCTTCCAGAGGACCAAAAATTTGTTTCTAGCACCCACATCAGGCAACTCACAACTGTCTGTAACTCTAGTTTCAAAGGATCTGATGAATCTCTGTGAGTTCAAGGCGAACCTGATCTATTCCAGGCCCTTACTCAAAAAATTATGCTTATAAAGTAGAATATTAAGGCAGTAGTAATAGACATGGGCATGAATAATATTTTTCACCTTGAATTTGCTTCTAAGTCACTATTTTTATATTAGGTTACATAATGTCACATAATGAACTAAGCACCCCAGGAATGGCGAGTCATGCCTGTAGTCCCAGCACTAGTTCCAGGCCCGCCTGAGCTACGTTGAACAAGAATGTGTCTCAAAAAAAGAAAAAAGAAGGGGATATATTCTGTTGATTATAAGGATATATATAATATTAAGTATTTCTCTATATAACTAAACTTGGCAAGCTTAGTTACATTTTAAAGTCCCCAGACAAAATCTGCCATTGCTTACCTTACCATATCCTTTGAGGTAAAGAGTTGTCTGCAGATCTAGTACGGGGCACTAGTTAAAGAGATAGGAATTCACCCCACTGCTGCTGCTCACAAGGCGCAGGAATCTACAGCCTCTCTGAGCTCCTCCCCTTCTGGAGGGGTTATCCAAGAAAAACAATTTTCTTCTTTGTTTTTGAGGCAGGCTCTTATTATGTAGCCCAGACTGACCTCAAACTCAACGTGTAGTCCACACTGACTATGAACTCACCTCAGTCTTTCAAGTAGTGAGATTGTAGGTTTGAATCACCTCACACAGGTCAAAGTTCATTTCAGATACTTCAGACATTTATTTGACATTTTAAACAAAGCAGATAAGTACCAGACTGACTAAAACAAGGACCTTGCTAGTAAGGAACCTTTGGGACCCTGTCTCAAAATAGACATTAGATGTGTGTGTGTGTGTGTGTGTGTGTGTGTGTGTGTGTGTGTGTGTGTGAGAGAGAGAGAAAGAGAGAGAGAGAAATAATGTATAATCTGTTTATATTGAAATATAGTAAATAAAATAGAATATACAGAATTTTTACAAGACCTCTTAATAGGTACATATGATAAATTATCATTTATTGTGACAATTTTTAATAAAATGTGACTAAAATTTTATAATTTGATATTTCCTCTAAAGATTGTCTGTGACTAAACTAAAATTAAGTTTCTGTTCAAAGCAAAGCACTGGGAAAGAGTTCCAGAACTATCTCCATTATTTCTTTAGCTGTTTTTTAAGATTTATTTTTATTTATATATATTTGCTTATGTCCATGTGGGCTATTTACACAGTACAGTGCCTGCAGAGGTCAGAATCGGACATCTGGAACTGGAGTTGTAGATGGTTGTGGCCCACTTGATATTGGTGCTCAGGATTGAACTCAGGTCTCTGTAAAAGCAGTATGTACTCTTAACTGCTGGGCCATCCTTCCAGCCCCACCTTAGCTTATGCCACAACACCTGGCTCACCTTAGCTTATTTTTAATGTAATAAATACAAATAGTTGGCAAGAATCTCAAAAGACACATAGAAGATTGATACTATATTTTTGTCCCTTCCTAAATCTTAATACAAAGTATATAGAAAGCAGAGTAGAATTTGGTGTTAGCTGATAAAGGAATGCATATAATACATTGGAATATTTCTCAATTTTTCTTTTTTATATTTCAGGCCCCAGAACAGTTTTTTTCTGGGCTCCGATAATGAAATGGGTAAGTCTTAGTTTTAATGGGAGTTACTTAAAATAATTAATTCCTTAATAGAAACTTACTAATTTAAAATAGATTTTATGAAGGCTATATATTGCCTACCTTTCTCTACACTATTAATTTATTAGAATATATGTATTACATAAAAGCATTTGGTGTAAATGATAGAGCTTATGACTTCTGGCTCCAAGATTAATACTTTTACGATTATATATACTCTGTGTGTATATAATATACATTTATTCTAGTGTCTATAGCAAATCATTGAATTTATATTGAAAAGGATCTGTTGATACTTTTTACAAATGAGGATCTTCAGGCCCATCACATATCTGCTTATTCAGTCTGAAAACAATGCAGAGATAGAGCCCTGCAAGCTGTTTTAACACCCTCTGCAGGTGATTCTACTGTCCTCCAAGTTTGAAAACTGTAAGTCTGTGAGCTTTAAGATGACAAAATATATATAAAATTACTACCTTAACTGATTTTGCTTTTGTATTTTAAATATATATCCCTGTAATGTTCCGTACTTTATCATATAGCCAGTCTGCAAAGACTTTGCATCTTGGAGCCTTTGGGATCATACACACTCCCCTACTTACTGTTCTTTCTCTTAAAATATCATTCTACTTCTTGGCTGTGTCTGTGAGGTACCTCATAGAAGTGGAAGCATGCAATATTTTTTAAAGATTTTTTTTAAAAATATGTCTGTGTGCATGTATTTGTACATGTTGCTGATGCCTAAGGAGACCAACAAGTGTGTCAGATTCTCTGAAGCTGGACTTAAAGGCATTTGTGAGCTGCCCAACACTGGTGCTAGGAACCTAACTTTAGTCCTATGCAGGACTAACCAGGGCTCTTAACTGCCGAAACGTCTCTCCAGTCCCACGGAATCATGCAGTGTTTATGTTGGTGTTCTCCAGGTTACTGCATGTCAGGATTTGCTTATTGTAGCTGAATAATACTCACTGCTGCTGGCTGCAGGTCTGGCTGCTTGCTGTTTGAAAGCCAGGACTGTGGAGCTAAGGGTTGGTGGGAAAGAAATAAGGGTTCTTGAAGGACTGGCAGCTTGGAAGACAGGGGAGGTTTTTATGCTGCTGCCTCTGACCTCTACCCCCTCCATCCCTCCAAAAAAATTATTGAGAATTGGGTGTAAGAAAGGACGAGCATGCGTGATTGGACATACCTTTAACCCCAGTACTCAAGAGACAGGCAGTCAGATTAGCTCAAAGGCAACCTATTCTATGTAGGAAATGATAATAGTGGAGTGCTTTTAGAAGGGTGCACAGGGGACAGTTGCAAGAATAATACATGCTGGGCAGAGCCCGTATCTATAACATTTGTCTCCCTTTTTCTATTTTCTTGTCTGGGTGTGATGGACCTTTAACCTTCTGAAGTTCTCTAAACAGGATTATTTTATTTTGTTTTGTTTTATTTTATTTTATTTTATTTTATTTTATTGATATGCAGTACCACAAATTGATTCCAGGGTCTTACCTTTTGTTTTGAGATATTGTCTCAGTAAACTGCCCAGATTTGCCTTGATGTTTCAATCCTTAGCCCTCTTCTAACTTCTTATTTTGGAATAGGACCTCACTAAGATACCTATGCTAACCTTTGAACTCACTCTGTTTTTATGGAGGCCTTTAACTGATCCTCCTCCCCTTAGTCCATACCTTGAATAACAGGCTTACACCAGCCCAGCTTATTACCAAGCTTTCTGAGTGATGCTGAAGTTAGGATATGTGTGGTGTGCTTCCATAAAAGACACTGAAAACATAGATAACAGAAGTGGGGCAGAGGTGGAGAGACAGCTCGGTGGATTAGAGCGCTTGCTGCTTTTGCACATACCTAGATTCAATTCCCAGCATCTACACAATGCCTCGCTGCCAGCTGTAACTCTAGTTTCATGGGTTCCAGTGCCCCTGTCTGGCCTCCATGGACACTGCACACAGATGGTACACCTATGTAATGCTGGCAAAATGCTCATACACACAAAAAATAAAAATAAAAATTTTAAGACACCAAGGCAGATATAGCCATGTGTACTTTAATATTAAAGAAGAATCATCAAGGGCCAGTAAGAGCTCAGGTGATCAAGGCTCCTCTGGCTAAGCCTGAATTCAATTTCTGGGACTCGTTTGGTATAAGGAGAGAGCTAACTCCCACAGCTTGTCTTGTGACCTCTACATATGCACCATGGTACATGTATGTGTTCACAAAATAAGAACATTTCTAAAAATAAGAAAAAAATCATCTAACAAACTAAGACAGAATGAACTCTTCTGGTATTGTAAAAAACAAAGAATATTGACAGAAAACATGAAGAAAGCACTCCTAAATAGGTTGTAGGAGTTTTTTTGTTTGTTTGGCTTGGTTTGGTTTTTGGTTTTTGGTTTTGGTTTTTTGTTTTGTTTTGTTTTGTTTATTTGGTGGGTTTTGGGGTTTTGGGGGGGTTCTTGCTATGAATTTTCTTAATGGTATGGGCATTATTATTATAGCTTTTATGTGGAAATTCACAAATATTTTATGTTTAATGTAAAATTAAAAATGATTATGTCTCACTCCTAATGCTCCATCATGTCTTAATGTATATTTGCAGGGGTTGGTAATTGCTGGATTAGCTGACATGGCCAGGCCTGCAGAGAAACTCAGCACAGCTCAATCTACTGTGCTGATGGCTACAGGTAAATTAAACACTTCCATATTCTACTGTTGTGTAAGGAGGAGATGTGAGAAAAAAGTCTGTGTGCTGCAGATAAGGAGTTGATGCCACTAAAGTTTAGTTTAGTGAATCAATGAGTGGAGTTACTTATAGAAATAGGGGTAAGGAGTTACTTACAGGACCAGAAATTACTCAAGTAGTTGCATCACTGACGACACTGGGTGACAGTCAGGAAACATGGAACTCACTGCACCAGCTCACTGCACAAACTGCAGGCAGTTTAACAGCTTAGAAAGGGTTTCTTCTAAGTAGCTCAGTTCGTTTGAATGTCTTCCTGGAAGCTTGGCTTGTTTGAGAGTTTCTCTCAGAAGCCTTTACTGTTTATAATGAACTTGAAGAGAGTGGGACTTGAGTGCCACCAGTCAGTTTTAGGAACTTTCTGATATTTTTTTAATTTACTTCTTGAATTTTAACTTGCTTCTCTTCAGATCATCATGACTCATTTAAAATTTACATTTGTTGAAAATTTCATACATGTTATAATGCTTTGATCAGATCATCTCTCAACCATATTTCCCTCCCAACAACAATAAGAGGAACATCCTAAGTCTTAACAAACTTACTTCCAAGATGGTTACCCTGAAAGAGACTGTTATACAGTGACACAGACTAGCTGAAGCAACCGCTCAGCCTTTAAAGGACAGTCTCACAACTGAAATTAGCACATACGACAAAACTCTCTCTGGTCTTACATTCATTCAGTGATTTTATTTTTCAAATGTCTGCATACATATTTACTCACATGTTATCCAGCTTTAGGAAACGTACTGCATTACGGTTAGCTTAGTCGGGAAGGCTGTTAGACATAAGTATCTGCTTGAGATTTTGCTTTTTTTGGTTTTGCAGTCTTTTGAAAGATGCTATAGTTAGTGTGCCTAGTTCCTAGCCAGGTCTCCCTCTAATGTAAGAACTGAGAATTTCATGGAACACTGAAAATTATATCATGGGAATTTTTATGTAATATATAACACAGAAGACTCCCTGCCTTTAAAGAATGCTTTGTTTCAACAGGGTTTATTTGGTCAAGATACTCACTTGTAATTATACCAAAAAATTGGAGTTTGTTCGCTGTTAACTTCTTTGTGGGGTCAGCAGGAGCCTCTCAGCTGTTTCGGATTTGGAGGTAAGCCTACGACCGAGGTGCTTTTAGAACTCGTTCAGAAGTCCCCGCAATGGCTGTGTGTCTATCAAGTATAAACTGACTAATTGTGCATGAAGAAGAAATGTGTTCTTTCCATCAAAGGCTGGAGAGTTACAAATAAGTTAAAAGCAGCTAAGCTTGTGTTACCTAGATTTTAG
>JADRCD010214209.1:7245-19425 GCA_019843815.1 Montemys delectorum | reverse complement strand
GGGGGGGGGGGGGGGGGGGGGGGGGGGGGAGAGAGAGAGAGAGAGAGAGAGAGAGAGAGAGAGAGAGAGAGAGCGCTAATGAGAAGCATTTCTCTGTGATTTCGTCTTCTAATTCCTGCTTTAGGTTCCTGCCCTGCCCCAATGTTGGACTGTGACCTGGAAGGGTCTGATGGACTCAACCCTTTCCTTCCCAAGTTGCTTTTGGTCACGATGTTTGCCATAGCAACAGAAAGCAGACTAGAAGAGGCAGTAAGTAGGTAGTCAGGGAACAGTAAGCAGTGTGCCTAGGTTCATGGGCTATCTGGGAGTGACCACTACTTCTTTCTAAGGGCTGAGGAATCTGTGTAGAAAGTGCACTCACACTTTCCATTCTATCTTGCTTTCTTTCTTTTTCTGTCTTCCCTTAGTATGCTCTCGTTATTACAGATGGAGGCTTAATTTGATTCTCTTTTTTCATTGGCTTAAAAATGATAAGAATGGAGTGGTAAATGAACACCTAGTACTCTTTCAGTGTGGGCAGTGATTCACCACCCCCAATGGCCGTTAAAGTGCAATAATTCTGTACTATTTGTGTTTGCGTGTATGTGTTCACATACGTAGAAAGCAAATGTCTTTCAGGATAGGCCAGAGACAGTGTCTGATTTCTCAACATGATAAGACCTAAGAAATGCAAGGTGGGGAGATAGTTTTAGATGCTGGGATGCTAAGACCTTTGTTCTACAATGACCTTACATTTTGAAAGAGCTAACTGGACTTATCAGGTTTCCTCATACTTTTCAGCTTGGTGTTTGAGCTGATGGTGTGTTGACATTTCTTACCAGTAACAGCAACATTCTCTGTCTGTGTTTCTTACTACCCTTCTACACGGATGGGTTGTCACTTTCCCACAAGCTTTAGCTGCTGCTGCAGGCACGTATTGTCTTGTGGAAATGCTTTCATTAATTTTCAGCACAGTAAAGATAGGAGCCTTGTCTGGATGCACATTTATGTTTTTTAGATCCAATGAACCATACAGCGTATTCCTCTAATGTGTGTGCAGGTAGGTGGCTAGCGTTCAGTCCATTGCTTTAAGGATCCAGGCCAAATTATCTCAATTCTGTCTTCAAAGGTCTTCTATCATCTAGAATCCCCTTCCTTGAAGGTTATTCTTCTTGTGCCTGCTCAGAGTTCTTACTTGCCAATAAGCCTGCCTCCTCAGTCACTTCTTATCTGGATAAAATGTAGAAGTCATGCAGTTCAGTGCTGAAGCGTATGAAAGGCTCAGATCATCCTAATTACCTTTGAGAACCAAGCGTATTAAAAAAAAAAAAAACCCTCAACTACCTCAGGGAACCAGTTCTCCCATTTATTGGCTCAGGCTGCTAAGCAGGCCTTTGGACTAACTTTGTCTTTTACTCTCTGAAATGGGACAATGGCACATAGGATGAGATTTTTCTGTGAAAGTGCTTTGTGCTTGGTAGAGCTGTAGGCTTTTGTAGTTTTTATGGCTTATGTTCTTTCGCCATGCTTCAGATAATCTGTAGGCCTCCTCTCTCCCAAGCCTAACAACCCCCTTTCCATTGTCAGAATCTCTTTTGGATGTGTTATCCTGGGGCTCTTGCCATACTGGGCTCTTACATTTCAGAACACTTATAACCTCTGCTGACAGGATATATCTCATCACTTTAACAAATTAGTACTGCTCTGAACTTTGAGTTAACTTTTCTGATTATAACTCAAAATAAAATTGATTCTTTTCTGGCCAGTTTCTGTTGTAATATTTTAGAAAGTATTTTCATTCAACTCTATAGTTAATGGGACATCCATTGTATCTTTGTTATAGTGATTGTCTAAATACCAAAGGGATGAGACTGCCTGATAGACCGGGCGAGCTTCCTCCTCATGGTGGCAACCCTGCACCCTGCTTTGTACCCCTCCAAAGACATGATGGCTGAACCCAGCTGATGGTCTTGGTTCTTAGATTCTTTTCTTTCTTCCTCCCGGGTCTACCTTTTTATCTCTTTAAGTAGATTCCTGTCCTTCCTAACATAGGTGAAGTTACTTTTCTGAGTTGGGAGAAAGGGACAATTTTGAGGAAATTCTCTCCTAGTGTGAAGCTATACTAGACATGGGAAAGAATTGAACCATGCTGAATTCATCCAAGATTAACTGTGCAGGTGAAGTACTGCATTGTAGAAAATGAGAGTGGTACTCAACTTTTAGGTCTTCAAGTGGCTACAGTAACTGTGCTGTAGAAAGGTGGAGAAAATGAGAGTGGTACTCAACTTTTAGGTCTTCAAGTGGCTACAGTAACTGTGCTGTAGAAAGGTGGAGAAACAGGAAATATTTATTCCATGACCCATAGTTTTGCTGTTAATCTGGGGCCAGTGGGTGGTGGGAATGATACATGTAGCCTGGCTTCTCTCTCTTCCTTGGCCAGGCCCTGGTGCATGGTGCTTCTCAATTGGCCAATTGCTCAGGACACTCCCTGTGAGGACATCCACCCCAGTCATACTTTCACCCAACAGACCATTGCTATCTGTTCCATTGTGTTAAAGTCAAAAAATAGTAGGCTAATTTTCTATACATTATTATAATAGGATACTCACCCTTGGGGGACTGATAGTCTGGAACATAGAACAGGATATTGTTTCTTGTTTACAAACTGAGAAACAAGAATAGAAACATGAGGTGTTTCTACCCCTTGCAGTCATAAGAAGTATTTCTGCAACCTTCTCTATTACGTAATAATAGTAACTCTTTAAATTAGTTTTTTCTCTTTTTAAATTTTTTCATCTGTATGCTATTTCATTTTTTTTAATTTCTTAATTGACAGAAGACAGCCTATAAGGGGGGGGAAACCTTTGCAAACAATACCTTGTATGGGGGTTGATTTTATCTAGTGTTTTCATTTTCCTTATTATTTAATTGATGCCATATCTCTTTTTCCTCAGCCCTTTGAATTTATTGGCTCTGGTCTCTCTCAACGACACACTCCCTAGAGAACAAAACCCCAATCCATCTAAATCGTATGGAAAGGGAATCAGCAGAGTACTAGGCATTTATTATGGGAATGCTTCTGTCTTGCTGGTGTTGACAAAGGCATGCCTGCTCGATGCAGGGTTTGGGGTCCAGATGGTGAGCAAAGGGAAGAAGCTCGCTGGGAGGGGCCTCTGTGACATGCAGCAGAGGCTAAGGCACACCTGGACTTTTATGGGGAGGAAATGAAAGGGAAATGATTTCCAGGAAAGATGGGTCTTTAAGTAGCTCCACCCATCCCATCTGTGTGAACTCTTAAATGCAAGCTTGAACCATTTATCCACAGTTTTATGGATATTACTTGGCTGAGATAACAGGCCCGCACCTTAATATGCTACCCAAACAGTCACCATTGGGGTTCTAGCTGTATTTCTACAATCTTTACCCTTAAGATCAACATTTTCAGATTTGAACTATGGTTACTTTGTATCATGAGATATAACCTAGCAGTTTTTGGCCTTTTATCTGATTCATTTTTAGATTTGTGGCTAACTTAATCAGAGTTAAAACAAAAGCAAAGGCAAAAAATTAGAACTTGGTCTACAAGCTTTACAAATTGTGATGTTTCAAGTATAGTCTTTTTTTTGGCACCTTTAGAAAGATTAACACACATAGGGCCATTAGAATTGAATACCTAGAGCAGTGCCAAGTCAGGACTAAGCACTGGCCAGTGGGCTAGAGGCTTACCACATCCCTGTGTGTGTCTGTCTCCTTCCTATATGCTGTTTTCTCACTCTGAGGAGAGTGAGTTTTCTGTCACTCTGAGGTGTTGGGAGTTTTCTGTCATGTTTTATCTGTCACTCCACCCCATTGCCACCCAAATCCTCTTCTTTAAGCCTGGTATTGGGCAGCATGGAGGTAGGTTTTGAAGCTGGGGATCTGAGATGAGGCAAGAGGGAAGATTGTGGGACATTTCCTTTTCCAGTTTTATTGAACTTTATTCTCAAGCCCCTCTCTTACAGGGAGCTCCATTCACATTAGAGTATTAAAGGGAGAGATAGGAGGCTTGCCAGGCCTTTCCCATCAACTATAGTTTATAGAGTGGCTTTCGTTCTTGGTGCATGCTCAGTTGTATAGTCACTGACTGCATCCAATGCAGTGTTCCATCTGGACCATATTGATCCGTTTCTGATGGTGGCATCAGTAGTTTCTGAGCCCACCTAAAGTGGTCCTATAGTGGATCCTGGTTGAATACTATGGGGTAGGATGTTGAGGTTTATGGAGGGTTGATTGGGTCTTTTGAGTATTTTTTGTTATCTTGTAGATTGATGCAGAAATGCGTCTGGGATTGGCTGGGAAATTTTGAGGGCAGGTATTTTCGTCATCAGGATAAGGGGCTTTTAATTTCCCAAGACATAACTTCCCACCATAGTGGGATGGTGCATACAGCCGCAGATATCTTCAGTTTTCAGTATTGACTGACTAAACACTGCTCCATATATGAAACCTTTTCAACGCACCAATGTTTCTTAGAGTCACATACTTAATTCCGCTATTACAGCAGGCATATGCTATCTTTTTCAGCATTCCTAAAATAAAATGTCAGAAAACATTGAAAAAAAATCTTTTCAGTCCAAGCCTAGCAATATGAGCTGGGTCATTTCATACCTCTACGTAAGAAATAGGATGAGCAGACAGAGCTTGTCTCCCCAGGGAAGAGCTGGTTTTCAAATGCTACTTTCTTGTACACAGGTCAGAGCCACATGTGTAAGTAATTCTCAGTAAGATGAATAACTGATATGTAGCTAATGGGTACCTTCTGCCACGGTGTATGGTTTACCACCAAAGCTCTTAATTCTGATTGATTATTCCGGTTCCCTTGGGCATGTATGAAAAATACACATCCCTAGGGTACTACCTTAGATGTATTGCATCAGAATTTCAAAGAGCACGGAGCTTGGGCATCTGTATCAACCAAAGTCACCTTACTTTTTCTCAACAGACCTTTTCCTATCTTCCTGGTAGTGCCATATACTAGCAACAACGTTTTCGAAGGCAATATGTATGTATTAAAATGTTGAACATAACTTTCCTTTAAAACTAGCATTCTGCTACAACCATTGGATGCATTTGCATAGGTATCAAACATGTATGTGATTTTTATAAGAGCAAGGTATTAGAAGCAACCTAAACATTTACTAAAATGGAATTGATTAAGGGCTAGGAAGATGGCTCAGTGGGTAAAAGCACTTGCCCCTGAGACTGTGAAGCGGAATTTGATCCCTGGACTTGGTAGGAGAGAATGGATTCTCTCAAGTTGTCCTCTGATCTCTGTATGTGTACCGTAGCACATGTGCGAATCCTCCCTACCACAAAGTAAATTAGTAAAGTAAATAAATAGAGTTGGTCAAATAATTGAGAGTATGTCGGTACAATAGAATATCAAATAGTTAAAAATACAGTGAGGTCACTTAAGAATGACCATTGTATGCTAGTATCATTAAATAAATATTTAGGAATGCCTCAAGAAAAAAAGTTGCTTGATTACTCTGATCCCCTGTGTGAGAGTATATTCATGTATGTATGCACAGATATGAAGATGGTCATGTAAAACTATAGATGCAGCTACATTTGATGCAGAAATGTGTCTGAAGTATACCTTGCTAGGATTAGCTAGGAAATTTTGACAGCAGGTATTTTCATCATCAGGATAAGCATATATATGTACACACACACACACATACACACACACACTATATATATATATATATATGCAATAATTGGCCTATTGAAGTTAATCATTAAGCCAAGCCTGTGATTCTAGGCACCACCCAGGAGATACTCTGTGAATATGTTGTTAGCAGAAGGGAGAAGCTTTGAATTGGCTAAGTTGAGGGGCAGCAGGATTGACTGGTAGCAACTACCTTGAATACCAAAGACCCCTTACTATAGTTCTTGTGAAAAAAAAATCATGTTTGTTTTTTTGACTTTTTTCTCCCTCTTTGCTTTCTTGGGTAAAGGACATTAAGAAATATATGTTTGCAATAAATGAATATTTTGCTTATTGGGAATGGTATTTAAATAGTATTGGGTTTTATTTCCTAATCTAAATAGCCAGTATTCTCCACTTGGTGCATATTGATAGTTAATTTGAACAAGTCACTTATAGTTTTCAACAGATCAGAATTTCAGACTTCTTCTATTTCAGTAAAGGGTTCTTTAGATGCAGGAATATGGGCACATCAGAGCTTCTTACCTGTAGAAAAGGGGTACTGTCCTCTCCCCATTTGCAGAGAATTGCATTACAAACATAAGGCACACTGAAAAAAGAATACTAAGAGTTATGTGCTTAGCTTGCTTTATCTCTTCTTGGGCTAACCCTATGTGCAGACACAACTCATTTTGCAGTTAAGGGAATCTAGGAGCTGGAGTTTTGAGTTTTTCAAGGTTTTAGTCAGCTGATGCTGGAAGCAACACAGGAACTTTACAGGCCCACATCTTTCCCATTACTTCCACCAAGAAAACCTCAGTTATATAATACTTTAGAAAATACTGTCTAGGGTATTAAACAGAAGCCATTTTGTCAAGAGTGGAAAATACTTATATTTTAACAGCACTGTAAAGCGCTAATATTTTTCTGACTGGATTCCAGTTGGTCCTGTTTTATGCAGATTTTTCTTCCATTGTGGACAGTGGTACATATTGGTTGATATTTTTGCTGTTTTCTCCAATCCTTTTTTATACCTCTGATTCTTTTCCAATTCCTCCATGTAGTTTGGAGGCGTTGCTTTTCTGGGACAACAGTAGAATCTGTATTAGTCTGTGAGGGTAGACATAATGAGACACCACAAACTGAGTGACTTAGACAATACAAGTTTATTGTTTCACAATTCTGGCTTTTAAAAGTACAAGATCATGGTCATGGCAGAGTTATCTTCCTGTGGGGGCTACAAGAGAGAACTTATAATGTGCCTCATGTCTAGCCTCTATGGGTTTGATGGCAACGAGTGGACTTTCTTGATGTGTAGACACATTATCTTTACATATCCCTTTTCAGTATGTGTATCTTTGTGTTCAGATGCCCCCCACCGAAGGACACAGTGGCATTAAGGACCTCATCTTAAGTACTTATATTAGCCCCAACTCTATTTCTAATAAAGGTTAGATTCAGAGTCACTAGGAGTTTGAGTTTCAATGTGTGTGGAAACTAGAAATGAAAAATGAAGATATTGATGGCATGGGCAAGGGATAGTCTCTTCTCAGGACTGCAAGCAAAAAAACTTGTTCCAAATTTCTCTTGGCTACAAGACAGCCACATTCTCCTTGTTTGTTTTCACATTCTCTTCTCTCTCTCTTGAGATCCAAATTTCCCTTTCGATAAAGATAACATACTCTATGAGGGAGCCACTTTACTTCAGGGTGATCTCATCTGGACTCACACTATCTGCAAATACCCGTTCATTAATAAGCTCACATGCAGGAATACCATACCTGCAAAGTGGTAGAAAAGTGAGAGACTTCTTGAGGGGAGGGGACAGATGACCAAGTTGAAGCAGCAAAGATACAAGCAGAACTAGAATGGCCACAGCAGAGACAGCACTCGCTGGAATGAACAGTGGGAAAGGCGGAACAATGAAGCTGAACTGGTCAGGCTTGGGGTAGACAGACCTTCTGGAATTCTTCCCCAGGAAGCCTGCCCTAGACATCTAAGGATGATGGAGGCCGATGACCTCAGCGTCTCTGATCACTTACCGACCTTGTCACTTCAACTGATAAGATGCATTGCTTCAAATAAAGAGTGAATCTGCTTCTTTTGAATGCTATGGAGGACAGATGAAATAAGACTATCGTCCTCGAGGCCCTTGGCCCTGTGAAGGTTCTATGCCCCAGTGTAGGGAAATGCCAGGGCCAGGAAGCAGGAGAGGGTGGGGTGGCGAGCAAGGGGAAGGGAGGGGAAGGAACAGGGGTTTGTTCTTGTTGTTTTTTGTTTTTTTTGTTTTTTTTTGGGGGGGTGTTGTTTTTGCTTTTGTTTTGGAGAGGAAACTGGGAAAGGAGATATCGGATGACATGTAAATAAAGAAAATATCTTAAAAAAAAAAAAAGACTATCATCCTCAGAGGAGGAGGGAAAAGTTGAGATAGAAGGGGAGAAATTGGTCTTCTGCCCCATACCATAGTGTTTTGCCAACCTTTGGTTCTAGCCCCTGCTTTCAACTTACCAGAACAGGACCCACATTTTGTGCAACACTTTTCATGTTTCTACCTTGATACCTTCTGTCAACTGTGAGTGCTTAGAACCAATAGAGAAATGCCCTGGCTTTTATGGTTGGGATGGATGAAGTTGGGAAGGGTTTCAATAAAGTTAGCACCACTACTGTTATTGCAGAGGTTTCAACAATGCTCCTTAACTCTGGGGAGCAGAGGAAACCCTTTCTGTGTCGGTGTGTCTCTTGTGTTTTCATTCACCACCTGCTGCCAAGAGTCTGAGGCTGTGCAAGAATGTAGCAATTTGGTCTTTGATTTCCATCTTCCTTCATTGTCGTCTCTCCCACACGCATGCTTCTTGGAAACCACCTTTACTATATGCTGCTTATACCCGGGTCCTTGCCTCAGGCTTTGTGCAGGAAAACCTAAACCAGAGGTTCTCAATCTGTGGGTTGTGACCCCTGTGCGGGTGGAAGAACCCCTTCACAAAATCCTGTATAACACATACTTACATTATGATGCACAACAGCATTGAAATTACAGTTATAAAGGAGCAAGGAAAATAATTTTATGGTTGTGGGGGTCCCACAACATGAAGAAGTGTATGAAAGGGTCGCAGCAGTAGGTGGGTTGAGAACCCTGACCTCAACTGAAACAGTAAGACTGAAATGGAGTCAGCTGTCGGAGTCTAAGCACTTAAAAAGTCACTTGCTGGGACTGATGCCTCATGCAAGTCCTTGAGAACTGGTTTCAGAACTGGTTTGAAGGTCTTCTCTGTGCCAAGCTAAGTGTTGAGAACAGAACAGAGAGGATGCCATGACCTGTGTCCCCAGGAAGTTTAAAATCCTCTGGGAAGGATTTGTGGAATAAAATGCTCTGGAATAACCACTAACCTGCCGAAACACCGAGATCCAACTTTACCTGGTATTTTTTGATCTACAGGCCCCAGTAATTGCCCCAAACAACCCATCTCCTCCCCGTTCACTTTATGACCCAGGTTCCCATGGCTCCAATTTACATGTGATTCACAAAACATCTGTTTAATTTTAAAGTTTATATGGCAGCTCTTCGGAATTCCAGTCCTTTTTCAACATTCTACTCCTCCCTACAACACCAAGAAGATGGAGAAAATTAATTTCCTGTGTAAAATGCAAACTGACAGAAGGTTCAAGTTTAAACCTATTTACAAAATAATAATAATAATAATAATAATAATAATAATAATAATAATAATAATAATGCCAATGTTTAGAAAGGGCTGTTTTCTTTGAAAATCTACTTATCTACCCGGCTTTGAGTGTCTCATGGGATTTTATGAGGGGTTTTGACTTGACGGTAACAATGGGGAAGAAAATAATTCTCTTCATTTTCCCCTGATGTGAATGGCTGCCAAATGGAATGATCCATTTGTTTTGTTAAATGACACCTGGGAAACTGTTTTCCTCCCTGCTCCAGAGTTCTCTTGACAATTCCATACCCTAGGGCAGTGGCTTTCAACTGATGGGTAGTGAACTCTTTTGGAGGGTTAAATGACCCTTTCCCAGGGGTCATCTAAGACCACCAGGGAACCCAGATAACTACATTATGATTCATAACACTAGCAAAATGACACTTAAGATGGAGCAACAAAAAATAACTTTGTGGCTGGGGGTCACCATGACATGAGGAACTACAAAAAAGGGTTGCAGCATTAGGAAGGTTGAGAACCATTCACTGCCCTAGGGTCTCCATTTCCCGGCTTTCCTGTTTTAATGCTAGCGGCATGAACAGGTCTTGGAAGGTCTTTGTCAGGGAAGCTGAGCTTGGCTTTTCAAAATGCCTGTGCAAACACACACTTCTGTGGAGGGAGCACAGAACCAGGAGTTGCTAAAATAATTTCCCTGGGGAGAGAAGCAAACAGCGTCTGTCCTTTATTCCTAAGGTCCCAATGGTAACACACCATTGTTCACCCTAGGAAGCCAATGAATTCATTAGGCTTACTTATAGACCAATGGGAGAGGAGGAGTTTGGGTGCTTCAGAGCAGCCACAGTAGAAACACTGCACCCACCCGAGATGATCACAACTCCCTCAAAAGCCACATAAGTCAGTCTCTCTCCCCAATATCCTCTATATGATGCACCCTATATATTTATAGTCTGCCCTCCCCAAGACTATGTCTAATTAAGGCAGAATTGCAAAAAACTGGTGTAGAGAGGGGCTGGAGTCTCAGGTGATGGTCACATGACCCTTCTTTTATTTAGGAAGGACAATGGTCAACAAGATCAGCTATAGTGAACTTTTGTAAGTTGACATAGGTGGTGTCGTGGAAATGGTGGGTTTGGCTCAAAGGCTTAAGTTTGGCTTAGTTCTTAGGACAGTACACACCTTCACTCTGGCTCTTGTGTTCTTTCTGTTCCTCCCCACTTCCACAGGGGTCCTTGAAATTTAGGAGGGCTAACATATCTATATGACTAGTCTTCAGCTCCAGGCATGAAACCCAATCCTGGTGGTCTATCATTAATCCCTGTCTCTGGAACATGGATGCTGTCAACTGTCAGGGATATTCCTTCTATTAAAAACCATAAGAGCATATGCGTGGAAAATGGGAAACAGAAAACTATCTGAAAGGACACTGACTACAATAATAACTTTTGATTAAAAACACAAATGTGAAGAAGCACTTTTGCTGGAGCATCATTGAACAACTCAGTAACACTAGCTTTTCCATTAGAGCCCATGATTTCCCTGGTGATGAGGTTTTGTCTACATTCCCAGGACCAAATGTGAACTTCCCCCTTTTGAGAGGTACACAAGTCCAATCAGAAAGTTGGTTCTATCCAACTTACTCAGGCCACTGTTAGACCAGCCAGCATACAGGGTCCTCGGTTGAGGAAGAGTCTGTATCTTAATTCTCCCCAGCAACCACAGACTCACCTTCTGCAGTGCTCAGACTGACTCCATTGGTCTCACAAGCCAGGCCATGAGAGATTTTTCATTGCTCATTTAAGACTTTTCCTCGAGTCCAGTAATGAAACTTCCCCCAATTCTTTTTTTTTAAAGATTTATTTATTTATTATACACTGTAGCTGTCTTCAGACACCTCAGAAGAGGGCATCAGATTTCATTACGGATGGTTGTGAGCCACCATGTGGTTGCTGGGATTTGAACTCAGGACCTTCGGAAGAGCAGTCAGTGCTCCTAACCGCTGAGCCATCTCTCCAGCCTTCCCACCCAATTCTTATGATCTCTGTGACGAGACTACTGTTAAGAGCTCTGCCTTCATGGTAGGTAAGGTTTCCCCTCTCTTCATCAAAGGGGGTACCACAAGGTATCTCCTGTCTCCTCTATTTCTCATTCTTTCTCTTTACTACCTAACTTCTCCTGTGGGTTCCATGTCTGTGGTCCCAGAAAGGGCTCATTAACACAGGTCTGATTTGTGCTTTCTTTACTCTGTGACCTTCCAGCCATGAGAAGTGGCAAGCCAACACTTCTGTCTCACTCTCTCTCTCTTTTTATTTTTTTATTTTTTATTTTTTTTACCAAATTTCCCTGCCAATTTTGGGGCTAACATGGAGAATGCTACTCACGTGTTATTTTCTGTCATAATTCTTCCTTAAACACAACCCTTTACTTTGGGCAGCAATCTCAGTCTCGGAAGTATTTATTAGCCACTCAAGTGGCCAGGCAACCTCAGCAGCCACTTTTCAATAACCTTGTCTCTGGTATGCTGTTCTTAAAAATGATAACACCTGCTTTAGAATTTCAACTGTTCTCAGAGCATCTCTGTACTCATGGTTGGTCCCAATTATCAGGCAGTTGTACCATTTCATGCCCCACAGAAGATTTCCATCCTGGGATTCCACCTATAGATGCCCAAACTTCAGGTGGCTTCGCCTGAGTTACATATCTGACTACCTTCTCCATGACCCATGGGACTTAAACTACTCCCCCAAGGCATACCGCTACATGCCACATGGGGACAGAATGCCTTGTGAAAATTTCTTTCTTTTTTCTTTTCTTTTCTTTTTTTTTTTTTTT
>JADRCD010214207.1:10203-35020 GCA_019843815.1 Montemys delectorum | reverse complement strand
GAGAGAGAGAGAGAGAGAGAGAGAGAGAGAGAGAGAGAGAGAGAGAGCGCCACCAAATTGGGAGAGTATTTTCTACATATATAACGTATCATAAGGGTCCAGTATCCAAAGGACAGAAAGAATCATTTGTAGCGATAATATCTCAGTAATAAAGAAGTGCTAAAGAGATGACTCTATATTTAAGAACGCATACTGGCTTTTTCACAGAAGATCTCAGTTTGGTTCCCAGTACTCCAATCCTCACATACCAGTAACTCCAACCAGGAGATCTGAAACCTCCTTCTGAGCTCTGTGGGCACCTGTACTCACACATACACATTCCCTTACACATAATTTAAACATCTTTGTAAATCAAGTATTTTGTTTAGTTTATTCTGTTCTCTTTCTGACAGCCCAGCCAAGCAGGGCTCCAGAAGTAGCCTCCTGAGGCTACTGTCATGGCAGGGGCTCAACGTGGTTCCAGCTTCAACCAGTGGGGCAGCTTCTTCCTTGTCTCATTCTCTCTTCTACCTAGAAATGTGGTTCTCAGCCTTCCTAATGCTGCAACCCTTTAACACCCTTTAATGATGCCTAACCATAACATTTTATTTTTGTTTCTATTTCATAACTTTAATCTTGCTGCTGTTATGAATTGTAATGCAAATATCTGCGTATGCTGATGTCTTAGGCGATTGCTGTGAAAGTGCTGTTAGCCACACCCCAAGGGGTCATGTCCCACAGATTAAGAAGCAATGATCCACAACGCTATCTTAGCATCTGAATTTTTACAAGAATTTAAACCTCTAACTTTGAGCATATACTTTCTGCTCTACCTGAAATAACTTCTCATTCTCTAGAAAATCCCTACTCATCCTGCAAGACTCAATAAAAATATTCCTCTCTGTGAGTCATTAAGTGTGGTCTATCTACTGTATTTCCATTGTGCACCCAACAAAACTCTCCCCTCTCAGAACACCAACCCCAGTGTGCTGTAACCCTTACAATATTCTTTTCTATCCTATCTGTTAAAAATGAGCTCCTAAGGGTAGGGATAACATTTCTGTTTCTTCACCTTTGTGGCAGGTCATTACCTGAGCTTTGAGGGATGAATGGAATGACTGGCTGTTGTCTCCCTTGCCTGTGAGCATCCTCATGTGATTTACATATCTTTAGAACAGATCAGGCAGTCTGTGAGGTGATGAGTGTCTTAGGACAAGGCTTTGATGGATGACAACAGAGTTGACTTTCATTAACAGTCTATTTTGCTTTCCACCAACAAGGTCTTATAGATAGCTGAACAAACTTTGCAAGAGGAGAAGGGATATTTCCAGCATTAATTCTAAAGTGTGTGAGACACATACAGAGTTCAATTACCTTATAAGCCCTGAGTGATTGTAAACCACACTTCCAATGGTTTTTGAGGGAGAGAGGGAAGCAGGTGGTCTCTTGTCTTTGACCTGGGGTTATAAGTGAAAGCTTAGCAGCCGTGAATCAGCAGCAGCCATCAGCACTGTCATCAAACGGCTCATTTAGCTACAGAGTGTTCCCAATGGTGCCAAACTCACTTTGCTCAATGGGGTATGATACAGGAATGGGGGATTCTTGACACTAAGGTAACGTGGCACTGACAGCTAATGGAAATGATTGGATGAACTAGGATTTAAAGGAGGTCTCAAGTGAGCCAGCCACCTGTGCCACTGGGTGAGAGAACATGATGTAGGTGCATGCTGAAGGATTTCATCAGACAACACATGGCTCAGAGCATCTGAGAAGAAATGCAGTTTTGGAGACAGGTGGCAGGAAAAGTGCTGGATGCAGTCCATCGTATAGAGTGGCTTTGGTTGTTGGTTGTATAACTTTGCTCAGAGGACACTGGGGTATCACAGTGCACTGTCTGCAGAATGATCTATGTGACCCTGGGTTCCTGTTAGCTTCATGGAGGTAGTCTTCCCCGTTCTAATAGAGAAATGTGTGTTTGGTTGGGGACATGTGTAGGCCAGTGTTTCTCACCACCCAGATGACCAGTGAAGTAAGTGGTAAGTCCAGGAAAGATAGACAAAAGCCTCCTGTCCCACTACTTAGGTCCCTAGGGCCAGTGAAATGGGAGGACAAGAATTAGAGAGAGGTCTCTGAGATACCAGCCTGGACTGGATGGTCCCCAAGGGTAACTGTAGCAGCTAGCACCAAATCTGTTTCCACTGCCTCAGCCCGGGTTACTGTAGTTCACAAAGGCACAGCCATTACTCACTTCCAAAGAGGCCATCAAAGAGCTGGAGAGATGGATGCATAGTTAAGAGCACTGACCTCTTTTCCAGAGGACTGACCTAGCTTTGATTCTCAGCACCCACGTGGTAGCTCACAGTTTACTGTAACTTCAGTTCCAGGGAATCTAATGCTTTCCTCTGGCCTCTGTAGATAGATACTGCATGTGTGTGCGTTGCACAGACATAAGCTGGCAAAAACACTCATGCACATGAAATAAAAATAAATAAACAAATATCTTTAAAAAATGGTCACCAGGACAGTTTGCTATCTCTCCTAAAAGGTGAAGCAGACACACTTGTCTTCAGTTGCATATGCTGGCGACATTCTGCTTGAATTTTCCTACCCATATGCTGATGTCTTTGTCCACATCCCACCTCCCATGCCTATGATAAATTCCCACATTAGCAACTTGTACCCTCATCTATCTTAGGAGGGAGCCCTACCTAGGAACATGAATTTGTATCAGTGAACTATCTGGGCCTCAGTTTCCTCTCTGTGTCACTGAGGCTCTGGGGACACTCATAGGCACTTTGAAAGTAAGCCATTTAGTTCAGGTGACTGTTCCGTTTGTTCCTTCATGCTACTGTTCGACTGAGGTCATTCCTGCTTCCCCGCTTCCTGACATCTTATTCCCACTTTATATTCCTAGTACTCCTCAATACTTTAATTCTCTGAGAATCAAAATCCACTGGAAAAGTAAGAATGGGTGAGCGGGATAGAGAGTTGATGGTTGAATGACAGCTAGGGAGAAAGCACTCCTGAGTTGCTATATATTGCATGGTAAGGAGACTTACCGTGGGTAAGGATTATGTAACTGTATATTTCAAAAAACCAAAGGAAAGGCTGTTGAATGTTTTCACTGTAAAGAGAGGCTAAGTGTTGGAAGAGGTAGAGGTCGCTGATACGATTCAAACACTGTACAAAGTGCAAATGTATCAAAGTATCTCCTTGTAGCATTGTGTGACTCCTCTGCTGATGCCATAAACGATCACAACAAAGACAACTTATAGAAGAAAGAATCTATGTAGGCTTACTGTTTCAGAGGAAGCATCCGTAGTGTTAAGGGTGGCATGGTAACCAGAGCCAGGCTATCACATCTTCTACTGAAAACATGAAGCAGAGAGGAAGAGAAGAAGGGTGAGGCAATATGTGCTCAAAGCCCATACCCAGTGATATACACTCCCTCCAGCCAGGCTCTGCCTTTTACAGGCTTCACATATGGATGCTTTAGTGTGTGTGTGTGTGTGTGTGTGTGTGTGTGTGTGTGTGTGTGTATGTAAGTGTATGTATGTATGTATGTATGTATGTATGTATGTATGTATGTGTCAGAATTCAGCCTATAACTGAGTCCTGTTGACCGTAGTATGATGAGATTGGAGTACAAAGAATTCTAAATCCACCGGTTTGGTTCTCAGTTTGACCCATTATGAGGCATGTAGTGTTAGTCAAATCGTGTTGTGTCTCTAGGTGTCTGCTTTGTCACTTATGATTGTTGATTTCATGTGCTAACTTTACGGGGCCATGGCTGGGTTTGGCGGCACCTACCTTTTGCTCTGGCATTTGGGAATCAGAGGCAAGTGGAACTGGAGTTGCAGGTCACCTTGGTGATAACTGGAAATGTTAATGTGGGTGTGTCTATGTGTGTGTGAGAGCTGTATTTCTGGACAGACTTAGTATTTGAATAACTTGTCCGAGCAAAGCACATGGCCAACCCCAGCTTTGGTAAGCTGCGTCTGTCCAGAGCCCAAGTGGCACGAAAAAGCTGATGCTTGTCCATAGCAGGGGTTCTTCTTGCCTAACTTAGCACTTTCCTGCTTTGGAGCTTGAATTGAAATCTTGGTCTTCTTGGATCTGGAGCCTGCTGATCTTTGGACTAGAGCTTATACCATCTGCTCTCTTGGGTCTCCAGCTCGATGACTCACCCTGCAGATCTTGGGACTTGTCTGCTTCCATAACAACAGGATCCTATCCCTTATAACAGATATCTTTATATATAGACACATCCTGTGGCTCTCGTTTGGAGAAGCCTGACTAATATGCTACCCTTATAAGTGGAATAAGATGTCGACCATACCAGCTCCCTATGGTTCTTTCTATGATTAAGTAAAGACTTTCTGAAACTCAGTGCTAGTTCCATGGCAATCATTGTCATTGTTGTCATCAATCATTATTATTGTCATCACCATCATCATCATCATCATCATCATCACTACCACCACCACCACCACCGCCACCACCATCAGCAGCAGCAACAGCAGCACTGTCATTGGTAGCAAGGACCTGAGAGTAGTTCCAAAGTCAATTTTCAGTTCTGGCCTTATCCACTGGACATAATAGTCCATCCTCTTCTAGATAATGTACCTGTCCCCCTTCTAGTTGCTCCTGAATGAAGGGGTAGCTGTTCCTACCCTTTGAACCTCCTTGGTCCCTCAGTTACTTTCTTTTGTCTTCTTACCTAGACCTCGAAATACTGTAAAACCTTCAGTCCTGTCCCTGGAATAATTAATTTTTCATCTATAAATATTTGACAATGTGGCCTCCCAGGGAGCAGCTCCTGAGGAGGTTCGGGAACTGCTCTGAGCAATATCACTTGCTGAACAGGTCTGACAAGGGCTGGGGACTCACTGGACTGACTTGCGATGCTAGAAGAAATAATTAATTCTCACTGGGAGCTATGCAGCCAGGTTGGCCCTTCGGAACCAACACACTTGGAGGGAAGGCCCTAGACTACTGGGTGTGGCCTTCTAGAGGAAGAAGTATGACCTCAGGCCAGGTCACCATCTTCCACAAAGGACAAGCCTCAGAGAGACTTAGCTAAGTGTCATCTGCCATAGTACTCCTGTGACTGGGAAAATGAATCTCCTGTCCTCAAGGGGATGAGGTTGACATGGGAAGCCACTTCCTGCTGTCAGACATAACCCTGGCACCAAATTACTAGAAGCTTGAGAGGCTCCGAGAGTTAATTCATTTTATCATAAAGATTATGGGAGATGGAATTCCCAGGAAAGCACAGCAGGCAATTCCAGAAGGACCGTGTTTATATCTTGCTTCCACAAACAAAGTGGGCCCAGCGCTCTCTGTCACACTGAGCTGGCCTCTATCCACAGACACCGTGTACATTTGCATACAATTTATCGTCTTCCTTGTGTTTTATTTAAGAAGTATCGGGTTACCCTAACATCAGCTCTGATTCCTCCTTACAGCGAGGACTTAACTGAAGCAATTAGATTTGTGCCATTGCCTTCTCTTCTAAAACGTACTACTTAGTCAGCTCCCGGGGTTTAGAGCCCAGCCCTGTGATTTAAGTCCTCTGCACATGGCTGGAGGAAGTCTCTCCTTTCACTAACCTTTAAGCACCTGATTGAATCTCATTTGTCATCCGGGGAGCATGGCAGCCATATTCATTCTGACCAAGTTTAAAGAAAGGCCTTTTGCAACACAGATTTCACAGGAATGAGCACGGAGCTCAGCATAAAACATTGCTTTCATGATCACTTTAACCCTGGAAGAAGAACCAGTATGCCATTTCTAATGAAAAGAATTAAACTTGAAGAGCAGCTCCCCAACTTTATTAACTAGTCTCTATTGTGTGGGGGTGGGAGGGGGGCTTGAACTGTGGGATCTGGGGAAGCTTTGTGTTTGGAGCTAGGAGAAGGGAGGTCTGACACTAAGCCAACTTTGCAGCAGGAGGCCCTGTCCTGTGGTGAGAAGGTTTCAGGTCAGGGAGACTCACACCTCCAATGCCTTTCTTTTCTCAGGATAAAATGAATTCATTAAGTAGACAAGAAGGGGAACCTTTATAGCAGTTATCATAGAATTCCCAAGAATTCCTCATTGTTTTCTTATAGGACATTCTGAAAGACATTCCTAGCATTACTGCCCCCAGAAGCTGCAGGGACTTTCTAAGAAGCACAAAAACATTCAGAGGAATCTATAGTTAGTGACCCTTCACATTCCCCAGAGCTGGGGAGGGGGTGGGGATGAAACTAGGTTTGAAGCTGTGTGGTTTAGAGAGTGAGAACTCACTAAGCAGAATATACCATCCAATTTGGGACATGAAGAGGCAGCTGGCCCCATTTAGGTTTAGAAGTAAATCTGAGCAAAAGTCGCTGTTGCTGGAGTTATTGGGTGGAAGTCCAGCCATGTGCAGAGGAGCTGAATCCCAGAGCTGTAGTCAAAATCCCAGAAACTGGCTCACAGTAGAGTCTGTAAAACATGCGCCAAACATTACTCAAAAGTGAAGGCTGACTAGTGCACTATGGTGCAAAGCTGGAAACTATTATTTTTTCTTTCTTTCAGGCACATAAAATTCTGATGCTTGACAATGAGGGTTAAGCTCTGTAACCGCAACTCAACATCTTAAGTAAACTGATGGTAAACTCAGATGAGAGGCAACAACATCCTCCTGCTTCATATAATAATGTCTAGGTACCTATCTGAGGGCGGCCTAGGAATCCTGAGCCCCGGAGAAGCTCTTGGGATGTAGCAAAGCAAGGAATGGAAGACTTAGGTTTAGAGGCACACACTGAACATTCATCTGTCACATCCACAGAAAAACAGAAGACGGATGGAGTTCCAGTAAAGCTGTGCCTCAATTTTCCCTGGAACCAGATGGGAAGCATCCTTAGTGGTTGTCTTACTTACTTTCCTGTTGCTGTGATAAAACACTGTGACCAAGGCAACTTGTAAAAGAAAAGGATTTAACTAGGCTTATGGTTCCAGAGGGTTAGAGTTCTAGAATCCATAGTGGTAGAACAAAGGCATGGTAGCAGTAACAACTGAGAACTCCCAGCTTCAACCATGTGTGTGTGTGTGTGTGTGTGTGTGTGTGTGTGTGTGTGTGTGTGTGTGTGTGTGAGAGAGAGAGAGAGAGAGAGAGAGAGAGAGAGAGAGAAAGAGAGAGAGAGAAGAGACAGAGAGACAGGAAGATAGAGGCAGAGAGAGACACAGAGAGAGAGAGAGAGACTGGGAGTAGGGGAATGGCATGAGTCTTTTGAGGCCTCAAAGCTCTCTCCCAGTCACATACCTCTGCCAACAAGGCTATCCCTCCTAATATTTCTTAAACAGTTCTACCAACTAGAGACCAAGTATTTAAACATATGAGCCTATGGGAATAATTCTCTTTCAAACTACCACACTGACAAAGGGAATCACACTAGCCTTAGCACTGTGCTGGTACCAAGAGTGGCAGCCATCTCTTCCCTCCTCTGCTCTCTGAGTACCATCTACTTGTGTGGTAACCCAGACCCTCTACTATTAGGGCTGATGCTTTCTTTGGATCTACCTTTGATCCTCGGGTTTGATAACTGCTCTCAGGAAGCTCTAGTAACTGATTTGGAGCAGGAACATAAGCTGTATACAAAGTATGAGCTGGAATGTGGGAGGGAGTTAATAGAAAGGGACTAAGTCTGTCAGGAAATGTATATTTCTGATGGATGCTTGCAGCTTGGATAGAGCATCTTTGATCTTCATGAATGCAAACACTATCTGCAGGAAGCAAATGTGTAGACTATGGGCACAAACTATAAGTGTGAATGCTGGGACCAGGCAGAGATCTTCACTTTGGTATAGAACGGAAATCACATAGTTTGACAAGGATTTAGATCATAGGAAGGCAAAAATATGCGTAAGCTCTGTTGGTGCTTCTGTGTTTATCCCACAGAAGCAATTTATATCCAAGCCAGCAAAGCTCATTTCCTTTTATCTTTGGTTTAAAAGATGTGGAGGCAGTAAGGTGTGGGGAGACTAGAGACCTAGAGGTCTGCAGGATAGCTCTGCTCTCCAGTCCACAAGCTGGGTGATGTGAAGAAGTCATTTGACTGCTCTGAACCTCATTGTTATATCCAAACAAGGAAGGTGTAACATGGGCTCTGTGAATGGGATGTGAAAATTAATCAAGAGATATGTCAATACAGTTGTTAAAATAAGTAAATGAAAATAGCACTCCCATTAAGGCATTGGGCGAAATGAAACCTAGTGTCATTCTTCCATGCCCCAGACTTAAACAGAACCAACTATGTACCTTGTCCTCCTTCCTGTGTTCTGTCCTTCTATAGGCTTCCCATTGCCTCTTCTGGAGGCAAGCAGGGTTGCCTTCATGTCTGGGAAGCAGGGATGAATGAAGCTTTCTCCTTCGCTGTGTATGATCCTAGCAAAGCATGCAGTGGCTAGCAAGTGGGTCTTGAATTGAAGACTTTCAAACATTTAAATCACCCCTGAGGCCTACTGAAGAAAGGGTGAGGTGGATAGATGGGGTATGGGTGGTCTGTTCATTGATTTCTGTCTTTTATCCTAAATGTCTTTAAAGGAAGGTGATTAAAAAGAGTGTATGATTCCAGGAGCAAAACATTATAAGGAATCTGAAGGTTTGGAGTCACTGGGTGGATACCCTTTGGAGGAAAGAGGGAAACTGAATATTACTCACTAATTAAAGGGTGTGACTAGTCAGTACATCTTCAACATTCCCCCAAAGATTTGTATGCTAGAGCTTGGTACCCAGATGGTGGGAACTTTGAGAGGAAGGATCTTGGGGAAGGTCGATAGTCATTTGAGGCATGCCTTCCAAGGGGACTGCAGTACCTGGGTCTCTCCCTCTCTCTTCTTCACTTTCTGGTCACAGGGTGAGTGGTTTTCTGCCCTCACATGATCCCTGCTGCTTTACCAGGGACAATCGATCGATCACAGACTGCAATCTACTAAGCAGGGAGCCAAATGAGCCTGTCCTCTGTATGAGACAATGTTACCAGGCATGTGTAGTAGGGGCAGAAAACTAATTAAAGTGACACAGAAAAGTGGAGAAATCCAAAGGCTCTCCAGGGCAGAGATACTTGGTTACCAAGAGAAGCTGCCTCTCCAAATGTTTTCTGATGATTTTCTAACCCATTCTTTCTGTGTTTCCCCTGTTCTCATCTGCAAACCTCTTTTGCAAATATCAAATGTCCTGCTTCAAATAAATAAGGATTTGGAGTTCTTACTGAAACTCATCACTACTCAGAAATGCAGAGAACGTATCTAATTTTGGTCATGGTTTTGCGCGCTGCCTACTGGCTAGCAGAGGAAATGTCTCCATGTAACTATTTATGATTTAAGATAATTTAATGTCCAATGGAATTCAAATTTCTGTCTGAAATGTGAGCAATTTTTTCAAGTTAAGTTCCACTCTCCACACACATACATACACACACACACACACACACACACACACACACACACACACACACTTTGCCTTCTTTTTCCTCTTTCTAAACAATAAGTGGAAAAGGGATTGGTTAATGGAGATCTTGCCATCTCTGGCTAACACCTTGGTTCCATTTCTTCGTCTTAACCACAGGCTGTCATTCAAGGTCTGGCTCCCTCCTTGGTCCATGCAGAGCCCAGGCTGCCTCTGTCAGGGTGGAGCTTTCCTTGTAGCCATTATCTGCAGACTCTCACAGTCTTGCCCTTGCCCAGGCCTCTTCCTTTGTCACCTAGCCTCTGCTGTTGAGTTACAGCCAAACTATGACTGTGGGTGTTCTCTCAGTATCTACCCTACATTGCCAGGGTTGTTTCTGTCTTGGTTGGCTACACTATTGGTTGGAGTGGCTGCAGATGAGTTTGGTGATGGAACTGGTGAGTGGACATTTTTCAGAGCTCCAGATGAGGAGTGAATGCAAGAGCCAGCACGCTCCAAGTGCTACTTTCCTTCAGGGAATGGACTTCTTCCCTGGGTGGAACTCAAGTGTTGAGGAGTCAGCCTACCCATCCGACCAATCATCTTTCTCCTTCTGTCTTGCCTTCTCATGTCCTTTCTGTTCCCAAACGCTCTTCCCAATCAACTACAAATCTCATGCCCTGACCATCACAGGAACTGAGTGAAAGATGCCTCTCTCTGGGACAGGAGAGAGTGCACAAGGGGTTAAGCACATCTAGAGGATTCTCTTTCAAGGTGATAACCTGTCTTACAAGTTATTCAACAGTGCACACCTATTTTGTGTGCCAGAATTGAATATTGCTATGCTTTCCCCATTTATTTATTTATTTATTTATTTATTTATTTATTTATTTTGTCTGCAACAAGCTCAAATCTTGTCTACGCAGATCAGATACTGGTCAGATAGTTGCAGGAGTATATGTATAGGTAAGGAACTCATTGACGCTGTGTTATCTTTTTGTTACTGTAATAAGCTACTTGAAAGGCCAAACTTTAAGGAGGAGAGGGTTGTGTTAGGTCATGGTGGCAACTTGTGGCGAAGGGACCTTATTCATTTTCTGGCAGGAATTAAGGGGCAGGTTTCCAATATCTCTTTTAATGGCATGTCCACAGTGGGATAGCTTGCTGTAACTTAGCCTCAAATCTTAAAGGTTCTTAGTATCTCCCAGTGGTGTGTTGTTAGAGACCACAGTTTTGTCTTTTTTGTTTTTGTTTTTCAAGACAGGGTTTCTCCGTGTAGTCCTGGTTGTCCTGGAACTCGATCTGTAGATCAGGCTGCCCTCTGACTCAGATCTACCTGCCTCTGCCTCCTAAGTCCTGGACTGTGGTTTGGGATCATACTTTTAACATATGGGCCTTTCCAAACCACAGCAAACAGTATGTGATATACAGTCCTGGTGTGTGTGTGTGTGTGTGTGTGTGTGTGTGTGTGTGTGTGTGAGAGAGAGAGAGAAAGAGAGAGAGAGAGAGAGAGGGAGAGACAGACAGACAGACAGACAGAGACAGAGAGAGACAGAGAAAGAGAGAGAGTGCATAAATAGCTCTTTTAAAAGTAAATCATTTCAAAAGTAGTTGTGAAGTTCTGTGGCTTGCTTTACACTGTTTACACTGTACATAACATTTTCACACTTTTTTTTTTTTTTTTTTTTTTTTTTTGTAAGTCCTTGGAGAAGGCCTTATTTTGAATGACCTCATGCCAGGACTCGGTAATATAATTTATCCACTCTTTTAGTTATTTAATTCATTTGGTTTTGTGTGTTTATCACTTTTCTCTTTTTCTTTATCAAGAACATGGATACAGACACACTGTAGTATATTTATCTGTTCACATATTCCTTTTCTGGTCGCTATCCTACCTTTCCCAAACAGAAGGAGTCTAGAATTCTTATCTGCCTTTTTTTTTTTTTTTTTTTTTTTTTTACCGTGAGCCCGGGAATAAAATGTAATAAAAAGACAAACAGAAGTGGGAGAATAAACAGAATAAATGGCTCACTGGTGCGGATGAGCAGATGGATTTCTTTGCCGTTGGGCATGCTGTCTGTGGAATTAACTTCCACAGGTGGAAGTGCAAATCAAGAGCTACGCATGCCTGCATTTCACTGGGAGTCATCGCAGTGGAATCCATCTGTGGAGCAGAACTAGAGAGCCAGTTCCAAAACACCCAGAGGAAGCTGCTGCCCTCCCAGGTGCTCTAACAAGCCCAGGATCACAGGATCCCAGAATCACAGGATCACAGAGACAGCTTGACTCTGAGGAGTTCTGACACAACCAGGATCACAGGAAGGACAGGCTCTAGTCAGATTTAGCAAGGGCAGATAGCACTAGAGATATCCAGATTGCCCAAGGGGGGGGGGGCAAGTGTAAGAAAATAAACAACACAAACCAAGGTTACTTGGCATCATCAGAACCCAATTCTCCCACCATAGCAAGTCCTAGACACACCATCACACCGGAAAAGCAAGATTCAGATCTAAAATCACTTCTCATGATGATGATACAGGACTTTAAGAAAGACATAAAGAACACCTTCAAAGAAATACAGGAGAACACAGGTAAACAGCTAGAAGCCCTTCAAGAGGAAACACAAAAATCCCTTAAAGAACTACAGGGAAACACAATCAAACAGGTGAAGAAAATGAACAAAACAATCCAGAGTCTAAAAATGGAAATAAAAACAATATAGAAATCAGAAAGAGAGACAACCCTGGAGATACAAAACCTAGGAAAGAAATCAGGAGTCATAGACACAAGCATCACCAACAGAATACAAGAGATAGAAGAGAGAATCTCAGGGGCAGAAGACACCACAGAAAATGTTGAGACAACAGTCAAAGAAAATGCAAAAAGCAAAAAGCTCCTAACCCAAAACACCCAGGAAATCCAGGACACAATGAGAAGACCAAACCTAAGGATAATAGGTATAGAAGAGAGTGAAGACTCCCAAGGTAATGGGACAGTAAATATCTTCAACAAAATTATAGAAGAAAACTTCCCTAACCTAAAGAAAGAGATGCCCATAAACATACAAGAAGCCTACAGAACTCCAAATAGACTGGACCAGAAAAGAAATTCCTCCCGACGCATAATAATAAAAACACCAAATGCACTAAACAAAGGCAGGCCTATCAGAGTTACACCAGACTTCTCACCAGAGACTATGAAAGCTAGAAGATCCTGGGCAGATGTCATACAGATCCTACAAGAACACAAATGCCAGCCCAGGCTACTATATCCAGCAAAACTCTCAATTATCATAGATAGAGAAAGCAAGATATTCCATGACAAAGCAAAATTTACACAATATCTTTCCACAAATCCAGCCCTACAAAGGATAATAGATGGAAAACATCAATATAAAGAACAAAACTACACCCTAGAAGAAGCAAGAAAGTAATCTTTCAACAAACCCACACAAACCTAATTCCACCTCTTACAACAAAAACAACAGGAAGTGACACTTTTTCTTAGTATCTTAATATGAAAATTAATATTACCAAGATCTGTTGAAATCCAAAAATATGATGAATTAGAAAGTTATTGACTGTCATCCAATGGTCTCTCTAATTTGGTAATTGGAGAAATGGATCCAATATTATACAATCCATATACACTTTGAGCTTGTTTGTTCGTGACAGTGTCTTGCTGTGTACAACATAATGGTCTTGAGATCTTGCTTCTCCTATCTCAGCCTTTCTATTAGTAGCATTGTTTATTTCATGATTTTACACTATACTGTGGTTTTCAGAACAGCTTACATATTTTAAAAGTATTTATATACCCAAAAGAATTGTACACAATTAAATTGGGAGGGGGTTTGTAAGAGAACAACAAAGAGTAAGACTAAATGCTTTGCTTGACATTTGTAACTCTTGTATCAAGTTACCACAGTAAGAGCCAAGATTTTAAGCTCTACTAAATACAAAACAAACAAACAGAAACATTTTATATATTTATGTTTATTAGTAGTGCTGTGTTATTTTGAAATATACAGTTAATACATATACTGAGAAAAATGTAATTTCAGATTGCCATAGACAAGCATCTACATAAGACTGATAAATTGATTGTTATTTTATATCAAACAACTTTTATAATACTCATTTTTATTGTTATAATATTTCATAAATATAAAGAATATGACAAATAAAGATATTGTAGGTATTGAAGGGGGTCTCTGGGAGGAGTTGGGGAACAAAAGGAAAACAGGAATGTGATTTAATTCTATCTACTTAAAATATGTTTTTAAATGTTAACAAATTCAGATAAATTGAAATCATGTAACTTTTTTCATTATAATGCAATAAAACTTAAAAAAAAAAAACCAGTTAGTTAAAAGCAAAACAAAACAAAACAAAAAAAAGAACTAGAGAGCCTAATACCAGACTCGTTCGCCGAAGACTATCAGAGAAGCCATTCCAGGGAATGGCATTGGAAGGACAGGAGAGGACCAGGGGCCAGGGACCACTGAACTAGGCATCCAGGTCTCTGACCCCCTCAGGACCCTGTGAGACACTTTGAGAACTGCCTCAGAACCTTCTTCTGAGGTAAAAGGCCATGTCTGTCCAGCTCCTTACTCTTAACAGACAAGTATCAGAGGCCATGCCCCCTACTCCCCTCTCACAATGGCTCTGTGCTTAAAATTTACTGATAAGTTCTTTTAACAAGAGGATAGCAGATTGGGCTCCCCAGGAGAGAGGCCTCTCCTTGGAGATACTAGACACTGTGGTTGTAGCTGGAATAAAGAGATAGGCTGCAACTGGGGATGGTGGTGTGTGGTTGGAACCCCAGCCCTCAGGAACGGAGGCAGAAAGATTATGAGTTCCAGACCAGGCTGGCCTATGTAGTAAGTTCAAGGCCAGCCTGGGCTGCATAATGAAATCTTGTCATCAGAACAAAACCCCACAAAATATGACCCACTAAAAAGAAAAATAGAGCTGGGCCGTGGTGGTGCACGCCTTTAATCCCAGCACTTGGGAGGCAGAGGCAGGCAGATTTCTGAGTTTGAGGCCAGCCTGGTCTACAGAGTGAGTTCCAGGACAGCCAGGGCTACACAGAGAAACCCTGTCTTGAAAAACCAAAAAAAAAAAAAAAAAAAAAAAAAAATAGACTATGAAGAATCCAGGTGGTATGAGGAGGGTGGCCTGTTGTATCCCACCACCTGTTCCCTTGCCAATGACCTGAGATATACTTATTTCATGTATGTGCTACTATGAGGTAGATAAACTACACACACACATACGCACTCTGTCTCTGTCTCTCTGTCTCTCTCCCCTTCTCATCATATTGTATGTTTTATTCAAACCGTTATTATTTTTTTTTAACTCAAAACTGCGTCTTGGTTATCCTCTGTCAGCACACACATAATTCCTTTGTCTTTTGTTTTTTTCAAAGTGTATTGTAATACTGTATGAGCACCAAGAACAGTTTCCAACCTCCTAGTGGTAAATATTTGCTTGTTTCTAGTCTATGACTGTTGTAAACAAGGCCTTGGCGAGCACGCCTGCCTTACACATGCACTGAATCTCTTTGAGCTGAGCACCCTGAAGTGGATTTAGGAGTTCTGTGGCGCGCCAACCCTGACTAACAGGAATTAAGACACGACATAACCGGTTCCTTCTCTTAGCGGTTTACTCAGGATACTTTACGGGCAGCATTGTGTGGAGGTGAGCCCGCGATCCCTACTCAGGCACAGCATATATCCTAGTAGGAGCCCATGAACTCATGCCACGTGTCATCTCCCCATAGGCCAGGGAAGATCATGCCACTCAGAAGCACAACCTACAAGCCAAGTCAGGTGTTGTTTATCTCAGAGCTCTCAGCCAGCCCTCTCCATCTTTAGGGCGCGGTTTGGACGGCTCTCTACAGAGTTTCACATGCTTAACCTCCCAAAGTCCCTGTTTAACATGGATCTCGGGATGAGGCTGGATGATGTTAACTGTGATGCTAGTTGATGCTTTGGGGCCATAGAGTGGACTAGCCACTGATAGAGTCTGGGTTCAAATTGCTGTATAACTGATGAAGAGGCAGGCCAGCTCTGAAGAGGTCTGCAGAGATCTGGGTTGCGTGTGCTTGGCTTGGAGACAGAATTAACCAGACAGAGATCTGACTGTAGGAAGTTCCATGCTCCTGACTGGGTAGGACTGCAGGGTCAATGGGATTCCGTTTGGGAGTCCACAGTGGTGGAGTCACACCATGGATTTCTTTAAGATTGCTGATATCCTCGTGGCCCAGGGAGGATGTAGGTGTGGGTGTGAAGCTTCTCCCACTGTAGGTACATCATCCTGTTCAATACAAGGTGATCTGCTCCCCAGGTCCTGCTTCTATTGACTGTGCTGGTCTGGTCTTGTCTGCAGTTCTTCACAGAGACAAGAGATGCACCCAGGATGAGTTTTTGTGATGGACACTGAATCTCAGTGTGTCTGAGAAGAGGGAATCAGACTTCCCCAGTCAGCAGCCAAGGCATCCAGAACTGCATGTAGTTATTTCCACTTTGGGGTCAGAATCTTTCCCCTGCCCCATTTCCCTGGTCAGAAAGGGATGGGGGGAACGGCGGGAGGTGCTGGTAGAGGGTGAGACCTGAACTAAAAAAAAAAGCCAGCATGATTGCACAGACTTTCTCAGTAGCTGGGCTGTCCCAAGCCCAGGGAAGATTGGGTACAGGAAATTCTGTGCAAGGCACTTGCCTGAAAATACGGCTGGGATCAAGGTCTCAGCGAGCAAGTTTCTGGGTTGTCCTGGTGGGCTTACCCCCTATGACTGGGAAACTGTGCTTTCAAATACTTACTGACAAATTATTGTGCCAATTTTCCTCCCATAGGAGTAAAAGGCTTCCTTTCCCACACATTTTACCAACATTCAACATTGTCTCCAGCCTGATAGGTGAAAAAATGGCCTTTTTCTACTGAGATCCTTTGTCCATTCCTGCTTGCCGTATACATCTTTGTGTCTTTAAAAAATGGGCTCATCAGCCCATTTTTTCTACCACTATTACACAATACCTGAGATAATGAACTTATAAAGACAAAAGGTTCATTTGTCTCACAGTTTCTCAGGTTTCAGTCCATGCTCAATTGGTACCATTTCTTAGTGGCTATAGTAAGACAGCCACCATGGCAAAAGCATGTGGAAACACAAAACCATCCACCTGTGAGTCATGAAGAAAGGGAAAAGACAGTTACATAACTAGTGATCTAGAGACCCTCTTATGGTTCCCCCTCTTATAGTTACCAGTATCTCTTGATAGTACCATCCTGGAAAACAGAGATTAAACCCTGAGCCTTGAGAAGACATTTTGGATCCAAATTGTAACCTAAGCATTTATAATCCCAGCTGTCAGTAGGGTCACTTGAACCCAGGAGTATGAGCAACCTTGACAGTAACATGGTGGGAACTGTTCTCTCTCTCTCTCTCTCTCTCTCTCTCTCTCTCTCTCTCTCTCTCTCTCTCTCTCTCTCTCCTTACATCCCTCCCTCTCCCTCTCTCTGATGTATATGAATGTATATGAGTGTACATCCCTCCCTCTCCCTCTCTCTGATGTATATGAGTGTAATTGTGTGCATTCCACGCATGCAGCAGTCAGAGGACAATTCTAGAGAATCACTTCTCCCCTCTACCAATATGTAAGTTTCTGGTATTGGTTCAGATTGTTAGATTTGTACGCTGATCACTTGTATCTGCCAAGTCTTACTAACCCACTGCAGAATAATTTTATTAGTCATTTTAGTCCATTTTTAAATTTTTATGACTTGTGGGTTTTATGTAACACATAGAAAGAATTTTCTACAGGGGGATGGGGAAGAAATAGAGATTCTTTTTTTTAAAGATTTATTTATTTATTTTATGTATATGAGTACACCGTAGCTATGCAGACAGTTGTGAACCATCATGTAGTTGCTGGGAATTGAACTCAGGACCTCTGCTCGCTTTGGCCCAAAGATTTATTTATTATTATATGTAAGTATACTGTAGCTGTCCTCAGACCTACGAGAAGAAGGCGTCAAATCTCATTACAGATGGTTGTGAGCCACCATATAGTTGCTAGGATTTGAACTCAGGACCTTCGGAAGAGCAGTCAGTGCTCTTAGCAGCTGAGCCATCTCTCCAGCCCCAGAAATAGCGATTCTTATATATTGATCTGTGATATTTAAGTCTGATTATACAGACTTCACTTCCTGTCACAGCAGCAGGTGAGAAGGCTGGGGGCGTGTGCTTACATTCCCCCTTCTCATCCCACTCGGAGGAAGAGAGTAGCCAGTCCCCCAGCATCTTTGGAAGCCCCTACATTTCCTCACCACATTTGCGCTCTGGCTGAGGACCTATGGGACCATGGTGGGTGCATCTCTATTTCAGCTTTTTGTCTGATTCCTGTTCTCCCACTTTCCTGGTAGGTCTTCCTCTGAAGAGGAAAAAGTTATGCTTGTAGTATATAGGAACTGAAACCTGAAGCACTGCCCAAGTAGGTGACATTTCACCTTACTTTACTTTATGTGTGGTCTTACAGTAGCTCTAGGGTCCCAGGATCAGCCACTGGCAACCCCACCTCCTCACTGGGCTTCTTGCTGTCTGTGGACAATTGTCTGGACTGAGCCCATCCTTTCTGTCTCCTTACCTCTGCCACTCTGGCCAATGAGGTCAAGATGTGTGGGCATAGTCAGTGGATCCTGTGTGCTCCTGTGAGATCCAAGCTAGCCAGTCCAGAGGTATATCTAGCTGTGTGGATTCTATTCTGGAGACTTCTGAAATCCAGCTATTCTTGTCTGGCTAAAAGCAAGTTTTGTTACCCCTTTATTTGGCAATCTTTGGGAGGAAATCTTCAAGGGAGGAGTTCTTAGCTGTAGCATTTGTGAATTTCCCTGGAACGTGCTGAACATGAGCATATATATCCCCACATTCCCCCACCACACACACTTACAAGTGTGATGTGCATCTATTTCTGTTCTGTAAGTGTATTTCTATGTCACAACCAGATTTGATACACACTATCCTGTGGCTTGACAGCTTAGGTAAAGGTTAAGCTCTAAAGCGGCCCATAGGAATATAATTTAATATAGATAGAACTGCAGTAGAGAATCCCTTAGCTTGACTCTGCGACGCAATGTCAGAGCTCTGAGCTTAACAAACTCAGCACGGGCAGCTGTACCTCCATCAATCACTCCATCTAATCTTTCCATTTCAGCCTTGGGGGAGAAGAGAGTGTGTCAGCAAATACGTGTGCTTTGTCTGTTGGACCACACATGGGTCAATGAGAGCCTCATGTCAGGAGAAATCCAGAGGGAGAGGCTGTGTGGTAGCCCATGTCTCACTTGCTGTGGCAGGTAGGTTTGCCCATAGGCGGGCAAGGCTGGTTTCTCCTGAGTCCTCTCTTCTTGGCTTTCAGACAGCATCTTCTCCCAGGGTCCTTTGTGTGTGTCCTAGTTTCCTCTTCTTAATTGGTGCATGAGGGATGAGCAGTCCTTGAGAGTGACTGGGGCTCTGTCACCTCAGGTGAGCAATAATTCAGGGGGAATAGGGTCCCAGACAGTTAAAACTCACCAAAGCTACCCCAGTGTGATTGCTTCCAGGTTCTTTGTCTCACAAAGGCAGTGAATAAATTTCACAGACAATAAGAAGGTAAGTTTTAAAAAGGAGTTTATTATGTGTTTGTGGTTGTCAGGGTTCTCTATAGGAACAGAACTCATATAATTATATATAATATATTGCATATATGTATTATTACATACATATAATATGTGTGTATATTAGATACATTATATATAATCCTGAAATATACATATATCATATATAATCTAATATATAATATATGCATATATAATATATAGCATATTTATTAAAGTGGCTCAGGCTGTGGTCCATCTAGCCCAGCAATTGGCTGTCTATCAGTGGAAAGTCCAAGAATGCTGTAGGTGTTCAGTACATGGGTCTGGATGACTCAACTGGTCTTCAGGCAGAGTAGTTGTTCAGTCCATGAAGATTCAGCCGGTCTTTAGTATACACCAGAATCCAAAAGAAGCAGGCTCCCATGTTCTGTTCCAGCAGGAACAAGAACAAACACACAAGACCAAGCTTCCTGCTTCCATGCCATTCACTGAGGCAGCCATGAGAAGGGGTGGCCCAGATTAAGGATGGATCTTTCCACTTCAAAAGATCCAGATGAAAGTGACTCTTAAAGAGAAGATCCCTCATATGCAGACCTAGCCACTTGGGTTTTAGTTAAATCTAGATGTAGCCAAGTTGACAACCAAGAGAACCATCCGGTCCCAGTTTTCCTGTGTGTCTGTCTGGGTTTGTCTTTTCTTCATTTCTTGGCCGCCTTAGTCAGATATGTCCCCCAAGCTGTGCTGGACACAGCACCAGGTACCACATGTTGGTAAGTGCTGGAAATGGGATTTGAACCTGGGTACCATGGCTCTGGAATCCATACTCTTTAAGAACTAAAACAGTGGGTTTTTTTTTCAGATGTTTTAAACAGTATTCACATGTTTGTTTTCTTCTTTGGATTTTGTCCACATTCCATAGATTTTGAAATGAAAGATTCCTTTTTTCTAGTTATTCTAATTCATCTTCAATTCTAAAGACAATTTTTTTTAGTGCTTTTAAGTTTGTAAGCTCAGAGGCTATACCATGGTATTTTGTATATTAATTTTGTCAGAGAATGTGGTGTGCTTAACTGATATCTATCCACCTATTTATTGCTCTGAATTTATTAAGATTCTCTTTTATAACACCATTTATGAACGCTTTCTGCAATAATACTTGAACATTTGAAAATTTAAAACAAATTTTCTTTTTTGGACAAGATGGAATATCTATTCAGTAATGCTCACTGTGTACTCCAAACACCGTCATACTAGCTCGTTATCTGTTGGAATTGTTAAATCTTCACACAAGTATCTTGAAACTAATTGTAATCTTCTCAACATAACCTTGAACGGCCCACCCCACAGTTCACACACACCTCTCCAACTTCTTTCTTCCTATTCATTTTGGCTTTACATGCCCATGCAATGTGGTTGGATGTATAAATGTTCGGACTGCTACAGAAATTCCATCCTTTGTTAATAAGTTTCTTAGCCTTGTTGGATGTTTAGACCTTAAAATATTCTTTGTATGATCTGAGCACTTCACTGTTGTATGATCTGAACATTTCTGTATTACATGATCTGAGCACTTCATTATTGTATGATCTGAGCACTTCACAATTACATAAGCCAAGCACTTCACTATTATGTGATCTGAGTACATTACCATTGCTCATTATTAACATCCCCTGACATATCCTTGCTCACTTCTGACTTTCTTTTGCCTTCATCGTTTTCTTTAAGGCACATATATTTAAACAGCAGCTGACTGATATGAAGCCTAGGAGGAGAAATAACTTGATCTAGGTACCATTAACTCATTGTAGTTAATGATACATTTAATGCTTCTTTGGTTTTATTTCATGCTGGGTGTAATACCATTGCTTATTGCTTCATTTTTCAATTTTTCTGTCTCTTCTTTGATCATTTATCTTGTTTCCCTCCTTTAGCAAGATAAAACATCATTTTGCATATCACCCTAACAGTAGTTGTATTAATATCACTGCAAGACATTCTATTCAATGTCTGTCTGTCAAAATTAAGAATTGCATACTGTTCATAACCACTAAAACTTGCAGAAGCCAGAAGTTGCTAATGTGCCTTTACTCCACTTTCTTTTTCCTTATTTCTTGTCTTTATTATATATACGATACTACTTATTCATATTGCCTCATTTCCATCCATTCCTGTAAATTACTTTAAAATGTTACTTTTTAATATTATTCAGAATGGTGAGGACTTAGGGGTTATATACAATTTTAACAACTTAGAATAAAGTTTTAGGGTCTTTCAGAGAAACAGAACTGGCAGTCTTTCTATTACCTATCCTCTGTCCATCTGTCCGCCTGTCTGTCTCACATACTATCAATTTCTGCTTCCCACCTCCCTATCTTCTTCACATCTATCTTCAGCATTGTTACATCACAATGCAATTGTCTTTAATTTTAATTTTCAGTGCTTTGCTAACTCTGGGCATAGTGCTCTTCACACTAGATTTTCACTGAACTTCTTGAATCTATAAACTATGACTTTCGCATATGTTGAAAGTTTGTAGCCTTTACTTCGTATATGTTGAAAGTTTGTAGCCTTTGCTTCTTTGAAAACATACTTTTCAGCACCAACTTGGTGCTTATCCTTGATTTATGTTTCCAATTTTTCTCTAGACCATAGAATACTCATTGGCATGTCTTTCGGGAGTTGGTATTGGCTGGAGGTAAATTATTTTGGCTCGCAGTCACTATGCATGTCTTTATTTCTTTTTAATCCCTGAAGATACTTTTAGGAATGCTAGCATGCTTGCTTTAAAGGTTCCCTCCACTTTAACCATTTAGAAACCATGCTCCATCATCTTCTGGACTATTTGATTTCTGATGAGAATGCTACAGTAATTAGAACTTAAAAAATAATTCAGAACCATTTTCTTCTTTATTCTTAGCAAAGAAGTTATTGTGATTATTGAAGACAAAATTATGACATTTTTAATTGGGATTTTCAGTATATATAAATGTAATTCATTTAACAATAAAGAGAACATGGCAGTGGATAATACACTCTCTTTTAGAGTTTCTGTGGACTTGCTTACTATGTTTGAGGTCAATTAAGCAAGACAACATTAATTCCAAAGCATGGGGACAACATGCATTGTTGAAATGAGAGGGGAGAGTGGTGTCCTCACACTTGGGCAGCAAAAGACCTGTTGGTAGGTGGGATCTTTCATAATAGAGCCTCAGTGCTTGGTTTGAAATGCCCACCAGGAGCTTGTAATGGTGATGAATAGAAAATGGGGATAGAGGACCAGCTAGTGCCAAAAGAGAGGCTGGGAAAGGAAGCATGTCTCAGACAGATGGAGAAATCCTGGGAACCTACTGCAGATGAGGAGCCTGTGGGACATTGCAGGGACCATCTGGAACTCAGGAAAGGGTGGGGAGAACTTGGTTGCAAAGCAGCGGAGCTGATGTCTTAAAGTGGCAAAGAGTCATCATTTGCAGAGGTAATAGAAAAAGGCCCATTTGCCTGAGGATGAAGAGGTTAGGGGAAAGTAAGATACTGCTGTTTAGAAGGACTAAGTCCTTGCTATCTTTAGGATAGGGCTGGATTTCAGCATCAGAAAGAGCCTTCGGTAAATATTTGAAATTGCAGACAAGGTAGAGACAGGAGATTCTGGAAAGGTAGCATTCTGTGTAGGAGGAATCTGGGATAGCTACTGTGGTTGGCTGTTCCAGAGAAGATGAAAGACAAGACTGGGTCAGACGGCCTCCCAGCTCCTGTTAGAAACAGGCTGGGCCATTGCAAACTTCGTGATAACAGAAGAAAACAAATAGTTAGCAAGAAGTTCTGCTTGGTAATTTGTCCTAAGTATAGTGTTTGAAATTGAAGGCACAGCGGCTATTTTAATTTCATTAATTGCTGCTCTGAGAAGCACCCATCATTCTAAACTAATGGGAGCTATTCTTTGCAGACCTTGGTTGGCCTGAATGATCACACTATGGTTTTCAGGGATGGTGGGATGAAAATGCCTGATATGGGCCATGTATTTTTGTTTCACAATGATAAGAGGTTTTGGAACTCAACAGAGATGTGGTGAATCCACGCTACTGAATTGCGTAGTCAGTTTTCAAGTTGTATATAAGAAACATTGAACATTAATCTTTTCTATCAAAAACTATAAAAATTATATTCATGATAGGTGTTCAAATCTTTACTCTTTCTTATCTTGCAATATTTTAATTCACCCACCCAGTATAACCTTTGTTTACACCTGATGCATTCTCAGAACATGAGTGAATTAAGTGGCCCACACTTTTCCCTTTTTACTTTGCCCTAATTCTTATAGAACTAGCCAGTTTCAGACTACTGTGAGATCATACCTCAGCCAATTGTGTGTGTGGGGTGTGATATGTAGTTACCACCTGTAATAAAAACCAAGTGCAGTTCTTGCCCCACTATACTTGCTCTTTTGAGCATGTCTTCTTCTTCTTCTTCTTCTTCTTCTTCTTCTTCTTCTTCTTCTTCTTCTTCTTCTTCTTCTTCTTCTTCTTCTTTAGATGTTTTCTTTATTTACATGTAAATTTCTCCTTTCCCAGCTTCCCCTCCAAAAAACAAACAAACAAAAACAACAAGAACAAACCCCTGTTGCCTCCCCCCTCCCCATGCCTGCCACCCCACCCTCCTCCCACTTATTGGCCCTGGCATTCCTCTACACTGGGGCACAGAACCTTCATAAGGCCGAGGTCCTCTCCTCCTATTGATGATCGAATTTGCAATCCTCTGCTATACACATGCTGCCAAAACATTCAGTCCCACCATGTATAGTCCTTGGTTGGTGGTTGGGTCCCTGGAGCTCTGAGGGTGCTAGTTAGTTCATATTGTTGTTTGTCCTAAGAGGCTGCAAACCCTTCATTCAGCTCCATAGGTCCTTTGTCTAACTCCTTCATTGGGGACCCTGTACTCAGTTCAATGGATGGCTGTGAGCCTCTACATCTTTATTAGTCAGGTATTGTCAGAGCCCCTCCGGAGATAGCTATATTTAGGCTGGCTTGTCCTTCCTTCAGTCTCTGCTCCATAGTTAATCTCTACAACTCCTTCTGTGGGTATTTGGTTCCTCCTTTTAAGAAGGAATGAAATGTCCACCTTTTGGTCTTCCTTCTTCTTAAGTTTCTTGTGGTTTGTGGGTTGTGAGCCTCTACTTCTGTATTAGTCAGGCACTGGCAGAGCCTCTCAGGAGATAGCTATATCAGGCTCCTGTCAGCCAGCCTTTGGTGGCATCCACAATAGAGTCTAGGTTTGGTGATTGAGTATGGGAAGGATTCTCAGGAGGAACAGTCTCTGGATTGTCCTTCCTTCAGTCTGTGGGATGTTATGGTTAAGGGCCAACCCCTAGATCTTAACATTGAAGCAGAGGCACATTCTCACTGAAAATGGCTGGTGAGAGAAACAAAACTTCTATTATCAAGTCTTGCCCATTTAGGACTAAGGTTTGGGTTTTATGTTTTGTTTTGTTTTGCTTTGTTTTTCTCTATTCTTTGCTGATTTTTTGTTTGTTTGCTTGTTTGTTTTTGTTTGTTTTTTAAAGGAGAACTCTTCACCTTTAGGGCCAGCACAGTAGGATTTGCACACAATAATCCTTACTGAATTGATGGGGTATCCTCCAGGGGCACCAGTGGAGCCTGTTTAACACCTGTGACAGAAAGCCCAAGAAGGGGCACACAGTGTTTGGTGTGGGGAAGCCTAGCCATCTGTGGGAATAGGCCTGGTCATTTCTTCCTTCCTTCCTTCCTTCCTTCCTTCCTTCCTTCCTTCCTTCCTT
>JADRCD010214206.1:27278-40497 GCA_019843815.1 Montemys delectorum | reverse complement strand
ACACACACACACACACTATTAGACAATCTTCATTGTTTATCCTTTAACTGCCCTTTTCTTTTTTGGAGGTGGAATATGATGGCTCTATGACCGTTGCCATGAGGCTGCATCTGCCCACTCAATATGTATGCCATACCCAACTCATTTCCTAAAAATTCCTGTACTCAGTGACAGCCTAGGGATAAGAGCTATGTTGAAGTGGAACTGGAAATGAGTCACGGTTGTGGTATTCTTCAGTAACATAGCAGTCTGCTTTTAGTCCCTTCTGTAGTCTACGAACCCTATGACTGTTGGCAAATTGCTTAAACTTTCTGAACTTTGTTTCCTACTTGGAAACAATGAAAAGATAGTTAACCTCTCAGGCTTCTTGTAAATGTCCCATAATTCAAAGCCTTTAGAAACATGAGTCCTGGCTTCAAAAGGCTTCCACAAGCAGCCCTCTTCCTTGACTGCTCTCAGGTCTTTATTTTTATTTCTCTCAGACAACTGCTAGGCTCCTTTGTTCCTGGCAATGTTTTAGGATGGGATTCCAAGAACTTGTTTAAAGCACTCTCTCAAGTGGCCAGAGAGGAAAAGATGGAGCTCTAGCATAATAAAGATGAAATATGACTTTAGCATCTTTCCCCAAAGGATTTGCTCTAAGGGACGCTGCACCCTGGGGAAGATGGCTTTCATTTGTTAATGAGCTTTTAAGGAAGGCAGTTCTTTTTGATGCCGAATCCTAATGCACACTCAACACAGACTGAAGTTGAGAAACAAAATAGAAATCCTGGAAGCAAAAATGAGAACTCTGAAACTTTCTCCTTCTGGGCCATTCCTTATTGGCTTAAATAAAATGGAGCTCTGCTTTGTCTGAAACAACCAGGACACAGAACTCTTCCAACAGGGTGACCCAAACAGGTATTGGAGAGTGGTACACGCATTTGAACCATCTACATCTGCGGTGGTTGGTGGGTCATGGAGTGAGAGGCAGAAAAAGTTGGAATCATGTCAAAATGGTGAAGTTTCCGAAGTGCAAAGGATTGTGACTGTCTGGTCCATTGCCAAAGTTCTGAGGAGCAACACATAGCATCCATATTACCTCAAAGACAGTGGCCTCTTGATTTCTAAAATGCCCAGAGATAGAGAGATGTGCAGAACTAGACTATATGGATAAGCTGCTCCTGAAGAAAGTGAGTTCTTGCTTGAGGGCAGGTGTGAAGGCTGTGTTCATCTTGACAGTTTACAGCATTTACTTATTTATTTAGCCACAGCAGACACATTCTCAGAAGCTGGAACCCTCTCTAGATTGAATCCTCTCTAGTGGCCATTTTGGACCAGGGAACCTTACCTCCTTGGAAAGAGGAGTCTGGGCTGGAGCTGTGACATCTGAGCCAGAACATAAGCAGCACTCTAGGAGGTTCCCGTCTCCTTCTAAACAGTCCTGCTCCCGAGAGCTGTGGAAGAAGGACATTCAGGGACATTCTAATGGTCACTATTGTCCTTTTTGTGCATGACACAGACCTACATTTCCACAAATGTTTAAGAAATAAGCCCCCCACTCTATGTGTCTCTGTGTGTATTTTTGTGTGTGTCTCTCTGCATGTGTCTGTGAATCTCTCTCTCTCTCTCTCTCTCTCTCTCTCTCTTTCTGTATTTCTTCTTGAGAAGAATATGTACTTTAGCTCTTGGCACTGCAGTTGGTTCTGGGGTTCGTGCTGGCACTCGTCACTTCCTCCAGCAGCCCATCTAAGGTCTCCCACCTCAGTTTTGCCTTGGCTGGCTGGCCTGTATTTGTCCTTTGATCTTATGACAGGCCTTTTTTTTTTTTTTTTTTTTTTAAAGATTTATTCTTGTAAATAAGTATATACTGTAGCTGTCTTCAGAGGTACCAGAAGTGTATCAGATCTCATTACGGGTGGTTGTGAGCCACCATGTGGCTGTTGGAATTTGAACTCAGGAACTTCTGAAGAGCTGTCAGTGCTCTTACCTGCTGAGCCATTTCGCCAGCCCAATGACAGGACCTTCATTCTTAAGTTGGTTGTACTTTTTGAGACTCCACACTCTTCTTGGGCAAGGTTGGAAACCAAAGGCACAACAGAACAACTGAGCTCTGCTTGTCTGTCCCTGTCCAAGCAGCTCCACTCCTCTTGCTGACCAGAGTAAATTGCCTATGCAGGCATGGAAGCTAATTCCTCAACCTGCTTGTACCTGGCCTCTTGAATCCAAACAGTTCTGGAGGCAGCTGTGTCTTGAAGTTGTACGGAACAAAGATTGGCAATGTCTGCACATGGAGTGTATCCTCTTGGGACTAAGATCTCCAAGGTCACACAGCTCAGAATTAAAAATGAAATAAATAAAACTCCCCTGTGGATAACTGGGAGCGGAGATACACTGACTCCTTCCTTTACTCTTTGGTTCTTAAGCTCATGTATTTTTCTTCCTGGGGAGAAAGCATCACAGGTACTTCTGACTTACTAAGTGTATTTTGTTCAGAACAACACTCTAGTCCGATTCTTGCAAGCAAGAAACAATGTACCCAAGGTGCAATGGTAGATTCTCATCCAGTGTTTTGTGATTGGGAAGCCTCTTTTGGTATAGCGTTCTGGATCCCACAGTTGTGGGTTCCCTGCCATACTCCTTTTGCTGTATAGTGGATGCACTGGTTGCTCTACTGTGTGGGATTTCTGGCTAGTGGCCCAGGAATTTGGTAAGTGCTCAATGGTGATGCAAAAGCACACCACAAGTGTATATTATAGGATGCCAATAAATTTGAACAGAGTAATCTCAATCTTAATTTTTGAGCCTACATGGTTCTAGCTCCTAGAGATGCATTTTTTTTTTTTTTTAAAGATGTGGCCTTCCCTATTTGTTTTCTCAATACCAATTCAATGGCAAGGAGAAGAAATCTAAAGTACATTACAGGTGGCCTTATAAAATAGGAGTCAGCCTTATTATCTCTTTACTTGCTTGGTTCCCCCCCCCCCCCGCACACACACATAAATTTGCTTTTATTGACAAGGGAACTGAATTTGGGAATAAGATCCGGGTCATGAGCTGCTATGGCTTACATATGGTTTATGTTACCAAAGTGGGTCATCTTTCTGAAGTTTGGTTCTCAGTGGTGATGTGGAGGTGATATGGAGCCTTTAAGAGCCCTATTTAGACATATTTAGGCCATTGAAAGCATTATCCTTGGAAGGAATTGATGTAGCTCTTGTGGGACTCTGGGATAACAGTTATCCAAAGGAGGAATGGTTATAAAAGCTCGGGTCTAGCTCATTTCTTACTTTAGCTTCTTGTTTCACCATATGATTATTTCCCATGGCATCTGTTTCCATCTTTGGGATAGTGTGATGTCATTCACTGCCAGGCTTTTTCTAGAGATCCAAGCAGCCAGGCTTCTCAGTTTTGCACTTTCAGCTTCTAAAACTGTGATTTCAATGAAACTCTTTTCTTCATAAGTACCCAACCATAGATATTTTATTATAGCCACAGAAGATTGACCAAATGAAGTAGCTTCCTTACGTGCTAGGAAGACATGCAGAGCTACAGAAGATTTGCCATTCCAACAACACCATAACCTCACTTTCTGCTTTGGAATTTTCTTGAAAAGGGGGCGGGGATTGAAGATTTACTTTTATTTTCTTGTAAAGAAAATGAATTTTCCCCTTCATCATAACTGTGAAGATTTTTGATTTACTGTTTTAAGAGCATTGTGAAACTGGTTAACTAAAATAAGACTACAAAATCCACATGAGTCATAGGAAATATTAAGATAGCTTTATATGGAAATAAATGCACAGTTTGGCCAGAGTTCAGCAGGTTTTATCATCTGTTTCAATCTGATGAACTAAATCTGAAAAGATCCTCTCTTCTTCCATCCCCATTTTTCCTCAACAATTTTGCTATATGAAATGAAGCCTTGAGTTTTGTTTTGATTTAGGTCTAATTGGAACCATGCTTTCCCTGAATCTAATTTCAGTTAGAACTAATTACAGGGGAAAAGGTCATAGCTGTACTGAGAGTATTACTCTGTTCAAAATGTATTGGCATTCTATAATATTAAGTCCACTCTATAGAGGTATAAATGAAGAAAGAATAAATCGCCTAAACACATCTGTATCTTCCTTTTGTTTAAATCAGTAGGGAAAAATTCATGCATAGTTATTGACAAGAAAATCTCCCTTAGGTATGAATAAATATCAGCTTTCCGGTTGATTTGTATCCATTTCCTGATGGCAATTTGGGAATTGCCAAGTGAGAGACACATTTTGTACCTATTGAACTTGAAATGATGATACAATTGTATCTCTACTGGTGTGCTATACTTACCTATATAAAATGCTCTCTTAAAACAGTCTGCAAATTTGCAGAGGAAGAAAATGACAAACATGATTAATTTGTTTTTCTGAAAAAGAACAAAAGAATCATTTATCCCAACATAGTAAGACTTTGACATCTAAATAGTTACACAGTAGCTAAACAAGAGTTCTTCAGGCGCAGGTGGCTTAAATTTCCATATCTGACTTATGGCAGACATTTATTAATGTGCATGTTTATTGTTTGGCCCTTATCTCTATCTGTCAAATCAATGGCTATTTCTTTCTCTTGTGTTTATATGAGTCCAAGTCAATTAGAGACACAGTTCTGAGGTCAGATATATGACAACATGGCACATAGGTGGCAGTGGGATATTCTATAGTCTCTGTAGATCTTTGTTTCACCTATTTTCATCTCTCAGTGGCCATATAGGTATTTTTGTGGCGAATAACTGAAATATGAATGTTCGACAGTGTGTCTCTATTTCTGCATGGTGACAGAGAAACTGACCATGTGTGTGGGAAAGGATCAGTAAGCACAAGCTCTTGACCCTAACTGCTCTGTATGGACCTTGGTGTAAATATCTGGTTTTGGGCCTTTGACGAGAGCTATGTAATAAGTGGCTACTTACTCATCAGACAGTGCTGACATATTGGCATCTTTGGCCGTGAAATACTGAATACCAGTGGAGGGAAAACACCAATGACCTCCAGCAACCTACCAGAGTTGGGGACTTTTTTCCTCTGATGCCAATAATACAATTCTTGGCTTTAGGAGACGACATTAATACTAGAAGCCATATGCAGACTCAGGGCTATTTATTAAAAAATCATTACTGTAAGCCAAGTGTAAATGATAAAATGTTTTTCTTTAAACCAACAGTTCCTTGCATTAAAATATGTGTACAAACTAGATTTCAGATTTTCAAGTACCCATATAGTAAACACTGAAATATATGCACAATCAGAATCAAATATTTGTATGCATCCATAAGAGATTATTGTTTAAATCTTTCTGTCTATAGCTCAACATTTTAGGTTGAAGTTAGGGAAAGAGGGATGGAAGAGGGAGGGATGGGGAGAGAGAGAGAGAGAGAGAGAGAGAGAGAGAGAGAGAGAGAGAGAGGCTTAAAAATGACTAATGTACCTAGGGTCTGAAGCCAAGCTTACTATTTACATGGAAAAAAATCAGCTAATGGAACAAGCCCATTTTAATTTTTAGAATATAATGCTCCCTCTCAGTCCTGTATAGAGAGCACCTTGAACTTAAAGCAGTCAGATGTAGACTTCGTGCTCTGAGGAGCAATCACAACCCCCTGTAAGTCAGTGACTTGCAGATTGCCCTGCAAGGTCTCCTTGATTCTTCAGGTCCATACAGAACCGTAAATTACAGCTGTGCGTGTCATTTCAAATGAGCTAATTGCTATCTCCTGGTAACAACGAAGCTGTTAATCAAGGTAACCAAACACGGCTGTAGTAATTTCACCAGAGAGGGGGAAAGCTTGTAAAAGACTCATACTCCACCAGGGTCCTATAACCTCCTCTTCCTCTCCCACTCAACACACTGACATTTTATAATGCTAATATGAGTAAGGAATAATCGTAATACTTAGCATTTCTGTAGCTCTTAACAAGCATTCGATAATTAATCTTCATGCCACCTTCGGAAGGCAAGCGGTCGCGTCTATTGTTATCCCACCCTCCAAAGCCTGGAACTGGAAAAATGTTAAGAGATTCTCAGAAAGGTTAAGAGCCTTGTCAAAGGTCACAAGACAAGCTAGTAATCGAAGTTAAACTCCAGCTGAGACATCATGGCACGCAGATATGTGGCCTCTCAGAAGTTTGACAGCTCTTTAGTGTCATGAGGCCACCTGGGCTGTAGAAAGCCTGGTAAGGCTGGGGAGAAAACACAGTGCAGTGGCCAGAGGCAGATGCTTTGTGCCCATCAGTAGCTGTGGAGGAAAAGGAGCAGCTGGAGCCTCCATTTCTCAGTACCCCCTCTTTGCCCTACACAGCAGACACCTTCTTTTTTACATAGTTGAGTGAAGTATGCAAAGCTTTAAAATAAAAAGGCTCCAGATTTTAAAAGTGCAATGTTCTTTTTCCAAGTAGTGTCAGGCCACTGGGAATCCCCACTGAGATAGAATAAGAAGAGGGTAACAAGGTTCTCCTTTAGAGATCTGAGAAGACTCAAGAGGAATGAGAATTAGTGGCTCACTTGTCCTACTGGACACACACACACACACACACACACACACACACACACACATGCATGCAGGCACACACGTACATACACACGCACATACCCCTAAGCCCACAAAGAACACAATCATCAAATGAACCAACAAAAGCACTCTGATGCTTGCTTATTCAATTGTGTGGAAAATACATCGACTTAAATAGCTAATACCCTTTATTGCAATCACCAATTCATCAGAACTTGGAACATGGAACACACAATAAAGTAGGCACAAAAACTGCATTTTAGAGGTTAAAACTATGAGACAAGAAATTGAGTTCAATGGAGGAATGAGAAATAGGAATGCAAGAGATGTTTTGACAAATCAAAACCCGGACTTTGCGATATTACAAACTGGTTTCCCATTGCTGTTTGCCTTTGTGTGTTAACAGTCCCGAACAGGAACTATTTAATAGTCTGAAGTGAAAGCCTTGTCTCCTTTAGTGATGTTAGTATCCAGAGCAGGCCAGAAAAGAAAGTTTCAGATAGAGAAGGTCAGATGGGGAAAGGTGGCTGGAATTAGCTTACAAGAAGCCATCCACACACCAGTTCTTGGAAGAAGTTGCCTGTGACTCTGTCCCACCTGCTTAAAGCACAGAGTGCCATGCTAACAAGAGCCGACAGCCTAGAGAGAAAACCTGAGAGGATCTCAAGAGATTTTTGTTGTTGTTTTGAGGGAGCATCTCCCTATGTAGCCCAGGCTACTCTGGAAACTGTGGTCTTCCTTCCTCTGCTGATCGAGGGCTAAGATCAACAGGTCTGAGATAACGCAGTTGGCCATAATCTGAGACTTCTAAGAATGCTTATGGAAAAGGACAGGGGAAAGAAATGCAACCACGAGGGTAAAAGAAGCAAGAAAATCATCTGTCCCCACTTTATCTCAAAAGTATTAAAAGGGATCAGCTAGCTAGCCAGGCTCCAGCTATCTATTTTGTGGGCCCAAACAGTTGCTACAGTTTCCTAGGTACTTTGAGAGATTGTATGTTCATGAGTACGTGGTTTGGAGGAGAGGGGCTGGACTATTTTCTTTAATTGATCTCAGTTAATTGACTAAGACTATTCATATTATCATAATATAGAAAAGCTTTGTAGGGAGTCTTACAGGTTCAAATATTGAAATGTTTATCATAGCTTATTGTCTCATATAAAAGATGTTATTAGAGTAGTGTTAATGAAATCTCATTCAAATGTCACACTTTTGTGTTTGTCAGAGACTGATCAGGGATGTTAGAAAAAGGACTTTATTAGGCAGTAACAGAACTTCATGAGCCATGGTGTTAGAGGTGGGGCACGGCAGGCTCAAACTTTCACATTATTTTGCAGTCTGACAATGTATGTGGTAGGAATCAGTACATTTGGCCATCAGGGGAGGAAGTCATGGGAAATATGTGAGACCAAACTGGGACAACCATTTAGAATTGCTTGTGCTGGGCTTTAAGATTGCTTTTCTGACCTCACTGAAGGTCTGTTGTGTTCCCCAGTTAGAATGGCTAACCATAAGGAAACAAAGGATACCAAGTGTTGGTGAGGATGTGGGGGGAAAGAAACCCTTCTCCATTGCTAATGGGAATGTAAGCTGAGGCAGCCATTATGGAAATCAGCCAAGAGACTTCTCAACACATAAAAGCAGAATTTCCATATGAGCAGCTGTACCGTTACTGAGTAAACACACAAGTGAGCATTCCGCTAGGATCCACATTTATTGCTGTGCTCCTTGTAATAGCCAAGAATCTGAACTCATCCAGGTGACTGCGGGCATTGGAGCAGATAAAGAAAATGTAGTATTTATACACAACAGAATGTTATTTAGCAATTAAGACTATGACATTTTTAGAAAAATGAATGGAGCTGGGGGGGGTCATTGTGAAAAGTTAAATAAATTTATAAAGAAAAAAAGAGATTTCTTTTCTGTATTTAAACATAGATTGCAACTTTGAAGAACTCTAAATGAGACACTGGTACTGGAATAGTTTGAAATCAAAATAGCTCTCCTTAGCCATTTTAATCATGTTAAAAACAAAAAAGTTCAAGGGGAAAGGTGACACTTACCTCCCAATCAAATACTAAAAGGTTGCTTCATTGGCCTTCACGGCTTTGTATGAGCCAGTATCCAACTTCCCAGTAGATGAGCACTACATGGCTTATCTCATAGAAATATTATTTGAATCATTAGGATGCTGGAGCTAAAGGCAACAGGGCATCACTTCTAATTCTGAAAAAGGCTCTCTCTCAAAGGTGACTTACACATTCATTACATTCTTTGCCTAATGTTAATTAGTAATCAAATATTCTAAATGGGTGATGGAAAATAATTCCGCCTATCACTAGCATCCCAAATGATAGTCACAAGGTTTAAAAAGTCTGATTAGGGAGTTTTATTAAAATATCTTCCTAAGTGTCACTTTGCTATATTTTTCCATGTTATTAAATCTTCTGTAAGCATACGACCTATCTGAATACATGTAAAATTTATTTCGAAGGTAAATAAAATTAGATCAAAAATCTCTAACCATACTGTTTAGTCAACTTTATCTTCACGAGAGAAACTGGTAGAATGAATGAACCCTAATTAACTTATTGGCTTCTTGGTCATGCAATTGCTATGCGAATCCATTATTTTAATTGCCTGTCTTCTGTGGACAGTTTTATTTATGTAGAGGGAATGAAACAACAAGTTAATTTCTAATAATTCTCTATTTGTTTAGTTCTTCCAATTGTATTCATCATTCTAGATTTTAATTACAATTTTCTAAAGGTGCCAATGGAAGATGAAGAATCTTCTCTGATTCTCCTGAATTTGAGAGATGGTAAGTCATTTAAGTCACAGGAGACAGAAAAGGAACACAGTAGGACATACTTAATATAGCATTTTATGTTCTATATGATGAAGAGGTCCCCTATGTTAGCCTTATGGGCTGATCCATGGCTCCTGCTACATATATAGCAGAGGACTGCCTCATCTGACATCAGTGTGAGGGGAGGTGCTTGATCCTGTGGAGGGCAGATGCCTCAGAGAAGGGGATGCTAGAGGGGTGAGGTGGGAGTAGGTGAGTGGGTGGGGGATCACCTTCTTAAAGGCAGAAGGGAGGGGTATGGGATGGGGGCTTTGTGGAGCGGAGACTGGAAAGGGTATAGCATTTGAAATGTAAACAAATAAAATGATTAATTAAAAAAAAGAAAGCAAATAAAAGGGTTTTGGGATAGAGAGACTGCTCCTTTACTAAGAATACTGGTTGCTCTTATAGAGGACCCAGGTTTGGTTCTCAATACAGATATGTGGCTCACAACCATTTGTAACTCCCCTTACAGTGTATCTGGTACCCTTTTCTGACTTCCAGGGGCATCAAACATGTACATGACATGCAAATATACATGTACGCAAGATACTTGTATACATAAAAAAATTAAATAATCTAAAAACATTAAAAAAGATTTGTAAGAGCTTTGTAATTGTTTGAATTTCCCTAATGCTCTTTGCATTTATGTTTAGCTAAAAACAAAAACAACAAATCAAAGGCAAACCCCACAAACTTAGAATTTATGAATACTGTACTGAGCAGTGTTCTAGTCTACAGAAGATCTCAGCTATCATTCTTGAATGCAAAGTTCAATTGTTTCCCAAAAGTTGCTTATGAGTAAAATCAACAGACATTTAATGTAAAATAGAAACTTGGATTTCTCATGAGTAAGTTTGTTCTTTTATTCTCTCTACATACATAAATTGTCCACAGAAGACAGCCAGTTAGAATAATGGTTTCACATAACATGGCATGTGGGTTTCATTTGCTAGACTGCCAAACTTCAACGAAGGGTTACTTATCATCATCTTATCATCAATGCATGAAAGTTCTAAGGGCACTGGCTTTGTATGTGTTTCATCATGTTTCTAGTTTATATCTTTAATATAACTTGTAATGTTGGCTTTATATTAGTTACTTTTCTATTGCTGAGGTAGAATGTTATGACCAAGGCAACTTGTAACAAAGGAAAGCAAAACAAAACAAAACATCTAACTGAGTTTATGATTCCAGAAGTTCAGAGCCCATGATGACGGAGCAAAGTATGATGGCAGGAACAGCTAAGAGCTTACACCTCAAAGTACAAGCAGGAAAGAGAGAGAACACTGGGGATATCCTGGGCTTTTAGAAACTCAGTGCCTGGGGGTTGGGAATTTAACTCAGTGGTAGGGCGCTTCTCTAGTAAGCACAAGGCCCTGGGTTCCATCCTCAGCTTTGAAAAAAAAAAACAAACTCAATGCCTGGTTCCATTGACACACCTCCTCTAACAAAGCCACACCTCCTAATCCTTCCCAAACAGTTCCACCCAATAGGAACCAAGTATTCAAACATATGAGTTCATGGGGATCATGCTTATTCAAGCCACCCCTGACATTATTCATGTACTTATTTGCCATCCTTACATCTTCTTGGATGAAGTATCTGTTCAAAATTTCTGCCATCTTTACTAACACATAATTACACATATTGCTGGGGTTCTGTGTGATAGTGTGATGTGCTGTACATGCACACATGAATCTTGCTATCAGTCATATGCAGTCATATCCCCCTCTCTAACTCCATTAGGTTTCTGGTTGTCAGTGTTCTACTTTTAGGGCTTAGAGCACATTTTTCTTAGATTTAGATTCTGCATATATGAAAAGCATATACTATTTGTCTTCCAGAATCTGCCTTCCCCTACTTAGTTGTACTGGTTTCTGGTTGCATGTATTTTCCTGAAAACACCATTTGTGGCTGCATAAGTGTCTATTGCATATACATACCACATTTTCTTTATTAATCTGTTGAGGAACATTCATTTCCTAAATAATGAGCACAATGCAACAGTAAACACAAATATGAATGTCAACTCTGTAGTATTTTGACACTGAGTCTTTTAGGTTTATACCATAAAGTGGTATGGATCATGTGATAGTTCTATTTTGCCTTCTTGAAGAATCTCCATCTTGAATCTCACAGTGGCTGCACAAGTTTATATTCCCATCAGCAGTGAATGAAGTTTACCCTTTCCCTACATCCTTGCCAGAACTTGTCATTTACTTTTTTGTTGATAGTCTGCTGAGGCTTGGTAGGAACAGGGTGACATGGTTCCTGCCCCTGTGACGGTCCCTTGTGAGCCTATATGAGATGGCAAGCCTGGCATGGCCTTAGTTGAGACAGATTCTGATGGGGTGAGATGGAATCTTAAAGCACTTTTAGTTTACATTTTCCTGATGGCTAAGGTTGTTAAACATTTAAAAAAAACTATATATTGGCCACTTGTATTTCTTCTTTATACAACTATCTGTAGACTGAAAAAAATCTAAAATGAATTTTGTCAAATTTTCTCCATCTATTGAGTTGAAAGTATAATTTTTCTTAATTACAATGGTAAGTCACATCAATTTTTCAAGTGTTAAATATGCATTTTATCACCAAAATAAACACTTTGTTATATTACTATTTTATGAGATGTGATTTGTTAGTAATTATCCACTTGAAAATGTACAACTTGGGCATTGGGAAGAGGGCTCAGTAGATAAAAGTATTTGCTATGAAAGCAAGAGGGTCTGAGTTCAAATCAATCACCAGGACTCACATAAAAAGCTGATTGTGGCTATATGTGTTTGTATCCCAGTGTTGGTAGGCAGAGACAAATGGATTCGAGGAGATCTCTGGCTAAGACTCAAACAGATTCATGAACAAAGGAAATATACTTGAGACCTTTAAAAGATAATTTACAAAATGAATAAGAAACAAATTGTATGAGAAAGTCTAAAATATAAAGAGAAAATTAAGAAAGGAAATAGAGATAATGAAGGGGAAAATTCCCCACCTACTTACATCATCAAACATGAAGAAGACAAGCTGATACCTAATTCGAAACTTTGTCTCTACTGACTGGCATTCATGGTTCTGGAAGGTACTCTGTATGCTACCAGATCATAAAGGTAATAGCAGACAGGTATAAATGCTTGTGATCTGCCTACAAGATATACTAGTGCAACTGTGTTACATATGTTATGGGAGTAAAAGACCATTATTTAATTAGTTAAAGGCTTGCTTTATAAAAGGAACCCACACCTGACAATGCTAAGGTTGCCAAGAACCTGACACTGGATAGATCATGGAACTAGGGGAAATCCTAATCTGATAAAGGAATTTAGCAGTAGCATGACTCCTAAGGACATATGCTATACCCATAAATTAGTGCCACACTCAACCCTCATCAGAGAAGCTTCTTCTTGCTGTAGATGGGAATTAATACAGAGACCTACAACTGGACGGTGTTCAGAGTGTGAGAGACTTTGGAAGACTAAGTCATAAGTGGGATGTCTTCATCAAACCCTCCCCCTCATGATTCAGAGGTCTATATGGAAGGGGAGGTGGAAAGATTATAAGAGCCAGGGGTCATGGAAACAGTGTCTCCCAGACACAACAGGACTGATGATACACATATAAACTCACGATGACTGCGCCACATCTAAGACCTGCACAGTTTCAATCTAGAAGGGTCCCAGCCCTGAGAAGTGGAGTAGGCATGAAATCCCATCCAACCAATCAACCAACCAACCAGCCAACCAGCCAGCCAACCAACCAATCAACCAACTAACCAACCAACCAACCAACCAACCAACCAACCAACCAACCAATCAACCAACCAACCAGCCAGCCAGCCAGCC